>CAIGRL010167136.1:0-11809 GCA_903798325.1 Fraxinus xanthoxyloides | reverse complement strand
GCTTAAACTAGCCGTCCTTGTCATTTCAAGTTACAGTGTTCCAACTTATGATTATGTGCTACCGTGATTTGGAAGGAATTTGATTGGTTGGTAAAATCAGGTACGACGCGAGCATGATGGCTCTTAGGCCTTAAGCTTTTGTCTTAAGCCATCTTGTCATTCCCTTAATTGATTGATCTGGATGACGCTATGATCGGGGAGAACTTCTCATGTCATGATGAATCAATTGGTACGAAAGCTTAATTAAAATCTCTTATAAGATAGAGGTCTTGGGTTCAAATTTGGAGGACAAAAGAAAGGGGTTAGAGGGAACATACTCTACCAATGGGGATAGTACGTATAAACTAACAACTTGGACACATAGACTTGGGTCATTACATAAAAAACATAATAGGGACAAATTTCAGTTCGGCATTTGTGTATGCAGGTCCCGCCCACACACAAATTCAATGGCTCGGGATACAAATCATGCCATTAAACTTGTGTACAATAGTGACCTACGTATGCGAATGTCAAACCGAAATTAACCCCTTAGTAAGATCTATTTGTTTTGAAAGGACCTAGGCCTTTGTGTTCAAGTCGTGACCTCATACTTGGTGTCCGCTTTAGGAGGGCATTCATCCTTCCAAAGCAGATAATACGTATGAGAATAGCTTGGACATGCATGCTTGGATCTCTAAGAAAAATGCGTAATTTTTTTGTTATGATGCAGGCTTTGCGCTCGAGCTTATGTACTATCTGCTTTGAGGGAGCTTGTGCCTATCTTACGCCTCGTGAATTTCTCGCGACCCCAAAGTTTTGAATTATAGACCTCAACCTTATGACAGAATTGTCCATTTGGTACCAAAGATCAACTTAAGTCTCTCATAAAGTAGAGGTATTGGTTACGAATCATGAGAGATGAGCAAAAAACTCATGAGGGGTAAGAAAACAAATGCTTTTTGTTTAGATATTGCTTTATCTCCATCTCTTTTAATTGAGAGATTTCTATTGAAATGATTAATTTGTAGGTTACTGCCACTTTTTTTCTATTTTAATTCCATAATGTTTAAATCAGTTTTCCCCTAATTCATGCATTTTTTATATTCCCCATAATCCTTTTTGGGTTATTGTCAATTCATATTCTTCTATACTATTGTATTTCTCTCATGAATTTTGTAGTAAGAGTTTTCATGTTTATGTGTTAAATCACTTGAGTAGCACACATTTCAATCTCATGTAATTTGTGGTGGTTTTGATGGTGGTGATGATGATACAAGAGGTGTTGGTGAAGGTCACAGGTCATTATGCATAGGTCACAGATCAATGTACACAGGTTACAAATCAAATAGAATTGGTCATAGATCACTGATTTATGTTCACGAGTCACAGTTATGGTTGCATGGCCGAAGTTTTACTATGGTTTTTGTTGGTGGTTGGAGGTGGAAATTAAAATCGTGACTTCTCCCTCTATTCTGTTGGTTTTTTATTGGCTATTAGAGTGGTGATGGTGTCGATGGTGGTTGAGTATTGCAGTTTGTAAATAGTCGTGGTGGTGCTAATGGTGGTCATATGTTCATAAATTGTACATATGAACTGTGATGTGTGCGGTGTGATCCGTGAACATAAATTAGTAAGTATGACCAAATTTATTAAAGAAGGGTGAACCACATTCTTGACGGCCCCCACCTGCCATACCCTAGGCCTTAGTGAAGGAGGTAAATCACAGGTTATGCCTCCAAAGGTACAGGGTGGAATGCTGCTTGTACACTTGCACTTGACCAATGACCAAATCCATATTTCAGGATTTGAACCCTTGACGCGGCAGCCTCAAGCAAAGCTGGAGTTTTTCCACCTTCCCCTTTTACCACTTGGAGATGTGCCCTGGAGACACGTATGACCAAATTTATTTGATCTGTGACATGTGAATACTGATTTGTGATATGTGCACAATAACTTGTGACATGTGAACTAATAACATGTCATATGTCTTTGTGCACTTATTACATGCCACATGTCATCGTATATAGATCACAGATCAATGTTTATAGGTCACATATTACTAATTTATGATCACATGTCACATGTTACAGTTTACAGGTCATAGGTCACCATTCATATGTTATATTGTGTAGGTCACATATCAATATTAACTGATCACAAATCAGATGTCACGTATCTTTGTGCACTAATAACATATCACATATTCAAGTTCATACATCACAATTCATATGCTACGGGTCATAGGTAATGGTTCACATGTCATTTTGCATAGGTAACATATCAATGTCTACATATCACAAATCTAAGAGAATTTATCACATGCCATTACATCAATATCACATGTAACAAATCAATGTTCAAAGACAACAGATCTAAGAGAACCAATCACATGTTATTGATGATACATAAAATATATGAATCAAATTTACACTCCATCTACGGATCAGTTCTCTACAGTAGTTTAAATCACACCTCCAAAATCTCATTTATTCAATCATTCCAACGCCACTCGATTGTCCAAATTGAAGTTCAATTAGATAATCAATGTTTCGCTAAATAAAAATCCAAACAAGCCGTCTTGGATCTCGAACCGAACGCCTTTATCTAGATCTGTACTATCATCATGGTTTGAGAGGGGACGTCGACGTGTGGATGTCGTGACTTTGGTTGAACGAGTTTGTAGAGAAAGATCAGAGAGAAATTACAGAGGGATTGGTGTGGGTCGAGATTTAGGATAGATATTTATTAAATATACAATATATTATTTTATATATAATATTTATTAATTACTACCTGAGTTTTGAATTTTTAAACATTCTCTCTTAAAATTGAATTGAGATCTAGTTCAAGCATGATTTATGCATTCTTCCCCTTTCTATATTATTTGAAGTGCGGTCTCATGCCTTTAGTAGAGTAGAACTCACAAATTATCAAATTAATAGATCACAAACTTTACGGTTACAACTTATTTCACGGTCACAGACTCACAAATGATCAAATTAATAGGTTGCATATTATTTATCAGTCACAAATCACTAATTTCATAGATCATAGATTATTTCACAGTCACAAATTATCAAATTAATATGTCACATATTATTTCTCAACAACAAATCTTGAATTTTATAGTTTACAACTTATTTCATGATCACAAATTATCAAATTAATCGGTTACATATTATTTCTTGATCACAAATCATAGGTTTTATAGATCACAACTTATTTCACGGTCACAATTCGATCACAAATTATCAAATTAATTGGTCATAACTTAAAAGATTATGAGTCGCAATTATAAACTTAATCATAATCTTACATGTTTAGGTTACATAATATTTATTGATCACAAATTATCAGTCATATATTATTTAGGTAGAATAGCATGCGGGGTCCCGAACCTTTCAAAACGTAATAGAATATATTCAAACATTTTGGTAGCTGAGATCCCAAACCTTTACTGGTAATCGGAGGACATATGGATGAAACCCTTCAATTCCTTCGTTAATTGACCAAAAATTTAAAGTTACTTGAAATCACTCATTGTACTTTGGGTATTTCGCAAATGAAATCATTCTGATCCTTGTAATTATTGAATCAAACACAAACTTGAATCTTTGTTCCAACTCGAGTTTGATTATACCCACGACATTTTTATTATATACATTTAATAAACATTTTCTATATAGATCAGTTCAATACATATACCTAATATGCTACTACTCGACAATATTTATTTATTTAAGGGAAAATATTCAACTAATAAATTTTCATGAAGCAAAATAGTGAATACTAATAACCACTAAAAGAAGAGAATTAAAATATCAAAAATCAAATTACAGTTTGAGAAGAAATTATTTTTTCTTAATAAGAGTTTCTTTGATGCACATTTTTGGAGTAAGAACACATTTTTACTGTTGATGTGATGGAGAATACATAGTTGAAATAAATGAAAAGTTATTGATGTGATAAAAAATATTATTTCATTGAAAAATGTGTGGTTGAAAATGAGAATAAAAAAAATAATGTTGCTCAAACAGTGGCCAAATCTAACTTCCCAAGCATACAGAGAACCTTAGACTTCAAACCAGGATGTTAGACAATAGTTGTAATTTATTCTCATTGCACGAGTTTCGAAAGTTTGTGTTTTGAGCAAAAATCATAATATATACAAGGAAACACAATAATCTTTCATATCATATGGCAAAATACTGCACTTTCTTTTGATATATACCTAACTTCTTTACGATGATTTCCACTAGTATTCGTGGCAAAACAAGAAATATGTATGATTAATCCCTCATCTGTCTGAGGTATCCCACGTTGTCTAAATCGCCCCTGTTTGAGTTGGACCATAGACCTATTCATTTACGAATTAATCTGCTCTGCCAAACATGTAAAAGGCCTGACAGAGCAGATTCTCTCACATGAGGTGGGTCCTCGAGACCCACATCATTAAACCCACCCCCTCCTCATGTTAAAAACCTACCCTCTCCCTTTTACATTTTGCTCTGCCAGGCTAGCCTTTTACAGGCCTGGCAGAGCAGCATTGCTCTTCATTTACAGTATGACATCACAAAATATATTCATCTGGCAACAAGTTGGAAGTCATTGGATTATAGCCAACTATCGAACTCCTTTCATAAAGGACATCGGTAGTACCTCCTAATTTATGCTTAAAACTTGCTCGTATTTCTTGTTTATGTTTCGAGCTCCAAGATTTTATGTTATTTTTCCTCTTGTATAGTTTTTTATTAATATACAAGTAGGGATCCATGCCTAACTTTCTCCATCGCTGACATAAATTAAATAATCGTGCATGATTTACAATGTTGTAAACAGCATACCACGTGACATTTTATCATTGGATAATTTAAAAAATAATTTAGTTTTCAACCAACACTTTATTGCCACCTACAATAATGTTGAAAAAAAAAATATTGTACAAGTAGATTTGTCCTAAATTAAATTCATAATTAATTTTAACCATATATTTCTTAAAATATATATATATATATATATAAAATTTTAGCTAAACCAAACAGGGCTCGGTATTTTCAACAAATATTGAACATAAAATTATTACAGAGTTAGGTCAGGGGTTGTTATTGTGTGGGACAATGTAAGGATGCCTCTCGATATTGACATAAAGTGTTGAAAGGCATGTTTGGTGATGGCAATAAATGACACTTCAATTTCGAGTCCAACCAACGATGGGGTGGGGTAAGGCATATTTAATTTTTTTTTTATATCACTTTATTTACTTATAATATTTTATTTTATTATTACTAATGGAAAATGCAACATAAATTACACTGAAAGGATGTCCCCATAAATCTGAATTTTTTTTCACCGTTCACATATGAACATTCATGTTCCCTTTTGGGAAAACAAAATAAGGTAATTTTTTTGGTCCATCAGCAAACATTTTCAGTTTCCAGTAAACTGGGAATTTGATTGAACTGTAAAAAAGTTAATAAAATGGTAGTAATGCAATGTCTATATGAATTAAAACAAAGGCACAGCAACTAGCGGCGGCTTTTGAATCTCAACGATAAATCTATCTTGTGCCGGAGGCCGACATGGACAGGGTAATGCTATGAACTTGGGATAATTATCACCGGGCATCAAAACTGGCAAGCTCTCCTTCTGCTGCTCCATTGAACTCTGAAAAAACACTTGCTTAGAACTAAAAAAAATTCAAATATTCAGCATGTTTCCAATAAAGAGAGAGTAAATATTATTACCATGTGATTAATTTTAGGCTTGGAAGGGCCTTGATCATCACCAGCCTGGAGATTGGAGAAAGATCGTAGAAAGGAGCGGAGTTTTTCCCAGTGATAGCAGCAGGAGAATATGCCACTCAAGCTAAAAATGATAATCAAGAGAAGAGCTGTGCCGAGAGGGAAGCCGAGGAATGGCCGAGATGCCTCGCCTTGTGCATGATATGTAGTAGAACTCTCCATAATTACTTGATCTTCCCACTCCCCACATGAGGGGTTCAAGGAAAAACTGAATATTTCGTTAGAAGAAAACGAGAGAGAATTAAAGGGCTGTTGAATGTGTAAAATTTGAAGGGGGTGTAGTGAGAATTTATAAAGGTTTAAAGGTACAAATTGTGTCCGGGGTAAGGTACGGAAATAGGAGGGGTATCCCCACATTGCTTTGATGATATTGTTGAGCATGGTGACCCCATGTAGTTTATTTTTTGGTGGGGGTATAAAGGAGAAATGGAGGCACACAGAGGTTAATGACATGTTCTCTTTACCATTTTTAAACCGTTTTTTATTTTCGATTTTTCAAAACAGTGAAAACGCATTTTCTTTCCTATTTCAAAAACACATTTTTGAAAACAAGTTAAAAATTTATAAAGAACACATAAAAATACAAATTTGTCGTTTTGGGTGTTTTCAGTTATAATCAAACCAAAATTTTCAAAACGCATTTTAGGTGTTTTCAAAACAATTTTTCAGAATACCGAAAAAATACATTTTCAACAATATCAAAATGGACACTCAAAGCACAAAACTCAAAATGAATTCAAAACTCAAAATGCAAAACTGGAATAAAAAGAGAACCGCCCTAAAATTTTTAAAGAAATTTGGTGTATATTATTAGCTGCTAGGGTGCTTCTTCCTCCCGTCCACATTAAATGCCTTTGGTATCATATGATCCATATGTTGCATCAAGTAGATATGCATTAATACATAGGGGACAGAAAGTTAGTTACTAGATTGCTCGGTCATGTTTAGAATTACGTACTAAACACGATGTTATATTTGAGTTCGTTAGATACAATTAACGTAAGAAGACATCGAAAATAAATTTTTCCATGCACTTAAACTTGGCAATAGACTGAGCCGGGTTAGATACATGAGCTCGGCTAGACCATATGGAAGAGTCGAGCTCTATTCATGTCCACAGACTAGGCTCTGTTCGGTCCTTTGGGTGGTGAGCCTCATAGGCTGAGTCGTCCACAAGTCCCTCATCTAACTCAAAAAGTTAAAAATAAACTAACCCATAAGTCGGCTCGTGAAAAAAAAGGTGTGACTCATATCATGGCTCGTCTCGAAATGAGTACGAGCCAACCATAGTCTCACTCGGATGAGCCGAGCTCCGAGCAATTCAACCTGTTTGTCACCCTACATATGTTGCACGAGCTGAAGATCTCCGGACTAGATAAGTTTCTTTTTCTTAAATATATGGACTAATAATTGAATGTGAATTGAAGTTTGATAAAATATAATGACGTGGGAAAAGAGGCATCTTGTGACCCCTTGGGATCTTAAAGGACAAGTACCAGTTAGTTTAGAACACTAAAAATTTGTAATATCTTAGGAAAAAGTACAGAAAAGTACGTTTTTCCCTTAATTTCGTACATATAAAAGGAAGATGTTTCAAAAGGAATACAAGTTTGAAAAGTTTAAAGAAGCTTTTTGGTGGACGTGATTTTTCAACATATCAAGCCCATTTTTTATGATCATTATCGAAAAATAATGATATTTTAACTAGTGATTTTTTTGAGAATTTACATGAATTAAAGAGGATTTTTTCAGAGGGAGGCAAACAGGAGCTAAGACTTAGCTAGATTTTGTAGCAGAAAAATGCTAAAAAGTTGAAGTAAAAGCTAGTCTATGTCAGCCGCACAAATTGACAACCTTTATTTAGCAGCTTTATGTACTGGGCTCAATTCTGTGCACTCCACTCCACTTCCCTATTTGGAAAACACAATGCCTGAGCCTCCAGCAAAGCCATATCACTGTAGAAATATGCTAGCTAGGTGACCAATTGTCTCTTCAGATAACCATGTGCAACTGTCGACGAAAATTTTGATGCTTAAAGGACTGTTCTGGCACTATACACTATCTCAAGGCATGCTTCAAGCTAAGAAGCCAGTGTCAAGGACTCAAAGTGGGGATTCCAATACGATTATAACAAAGTAATCAAATCCAGCAAGCAAAAGTCGTGTAAAAACTAAAAAGGGGCCGTCAGGACGAGGCCAGGCCACATGTTGGTCCAGCTTTATAGTGGGCTGTGTCAATCTGGACATTTCTGCCTGGTGATTTATATGAAGCATCAGCAAAAATAGAATATGTTTTGCCGGGTGAGACGTTTAAGTCTATGGGCCCATGCGAACCGGTTTTAGAAGAAGAAACAATGGAAATGGCATATGACAGCTCTCTGCTACAGGAGTCATACTTCGGCTCCAGATGTGCAACCAATATATCTGTAACAACACGTCAAGAAAAAGAACACAGGTTGATAGGAACATGCAACTCACAAAGAAAGGACTGAATCTAAACGCGTTCTGAAGTACTATTAGCAACAATACTGTACTAATATGGAGAGCTACAACGATTTTCTTACTAGTAGACAAAGAAACGAGGTCGTGACCAAGGAAAATGTAGAAGGGTTGTGCTAGATGAACATGCCCCGTTCATCCAATGGCGTTCCTATAGGTGGGAGGTCAGTCGTGTTCATCTAGAATAATTCAATATAGAAACCACTAACTCTGGCAATCACCAGGATAACTCGTTAAACAACTACGAGAAGATGCAGTAGAAAGAAGCCAAATGGGGAAGTGCCCTCAAGACATCATAGGACCTGCGAGACCACTGCAAATGAGTATATCAATAGGAGCATGCATAAGGAATGCATGTTTTACACCATCTTTTACAAATTGATGAGGTGGCAAAAAAAAAGTGGGGAAATTTTATTTTTTTTAGTTGATTGGCGAAATTTTAACTCAATCATATCTCGCTACATCATCATCTGTCGGTAAACAAGTATGTAAGTTGTAATGTACATATAGCAAAACTGCGGGCACATATTGAATTCATTTCACAACAGAGAGAGAGCAAACTCATATGAAAACACTAAATTTAAAATTTAGGTCATTCAAGTTTAGTCACTATCAGGATGCATAATCATGTTGTAGCATGAGTTCTGCACAGCCCTCAACTGTCCCAGCTATCATATTGTTCAATATCAATTTTCAGATCTTATCCACAAAAAATTCAAAATCATGGATAGATTCTATCATAAAATACCTATCAGGGATGGGGAGTATAATAAAAGCAAAAATGTTAAAAGCTATGTTCATTGTGGTTTTTATGTGTACTGTGAATAAGGGTTCTCCAAACAACACCTGAACGAAACTGGCTTTTAAGTGTGAAAAGATGGAGGAATAGAAGTTTATATTGCGACCTTTTCAGTCTACCCTCCTTTGAGTTCGACCAACAAAGAGAGTGAATCCAGTATGAGATTATGGTCTCATGTCACTTCACATGAGCTACGACGGCGAAGTTTGAGGTCCAAAGATTGAAAGAAGAAAGCAAGACTATCTTCGTTGATCAAATCAATTCATTACTTAGCCCTTGTTTGATAACCATTATTTTTTTTTAAAAAAAAATGACGTTTTTAATAGTGATTTTTTAGAGAATATGTGATTAAAAAGTAGAGAAAAATTTCGTATTTACGTGCAAAATATGTGTTGTTGAAAATGAATATGAAAATTAGCAATTTTATTTTAAGAGGAGACAAACAGGGGCTTAACTGAATTCATTGATTTGATCACCCTGAATAAACCCTTTTTCCTCTTTGATCTTTGGATTCTCATCTTTGTCCACCTATTTTACATGGTATCTACACTCCCAAAGTACTTGAATGAATGTGCAAAGAACATCTATTTCTAGTTCATCAAACAGTACAACACTGAGACCAACTTCAGAAACATATACCCTAGACTATAATTACATCTATTCAATTAATTAGAGTTTTCTTTTTCTATTCTTTTTTTTTTCCATTTTCTTTTTGTGGGTTGGAGGAAGGGAGACTGCTGGAGGGATGCAAAGTAAGAAGTTTGATACAACACTTGGTTCACATTCGAACATACATCACAAATACAACTGCTTACACTGGCCTGCTTCGACCTCAGAAGGGCAATAAGGACACTTGAAGGGACGGGTGCTATTATTTTTGGACAACTTGGTGATAGATTGCTTGCAGAGTACATGTCCACATGACAGCAGCATTGGAGGGTTCTCTTCACTTGCCTGGTCCCGACTCACCGGACACACAAATATGGAATGGAACTGAAACTCTGTGTCCAAATCCACGGGCACGGGTAACTGTTTCATGGACTGCCATTCCTGCTTTTTACCAGTCATTACATTCATCAGCTTCAGAAGGGTCGGCAAACCCTGGACTCCAGCTGCAACTGTTACACTTAAAGGGCTTTCGTAGGATTGCCCTATAAGATGACAGAATTGCTGGGTGAGCTCCTCAGCCAATTTGTCCCAGTTCATAGGGGACAGTAATTCTGCATATGGTGAGGAATCAAGTCTCCCAGCCCATAACAGACAAGCCATAAGCTTTTGGATTTCAGTAATATGACTGGCAGCAAAAGGAGCCAAAAAAGTTCTAGCATATTTCAGAGCCTCATCTCGACCATGTTTTTGAAGGATTTCCACAAACTGAATACGATGGAGTTTCAGTTCAATGTCGGATCCATTTTGTTTAAGTTTTTCATGGTTGGTAGCAGCCCACTGTAGAGCAGGCTCCAGGTTCTGTGATCTCATGGCTTCTAGTATCTTATACATTTCCAAGAAAGGAGATTTCTTAGCTGCAGCTTCTGGTTCCCTCAACTCATCTACGAAACAATCACCAAGAACGAACTGGCCCTCCCGATAGAAATGCTCGGCAATTATTTGATTAATGATGTGTATATCAAAATCAATATCGCGGTAAGCTTTTGATATATCAGGATTGAAGGATTTCTCGAGGAGTTTTGCATATCTGCTCAATGCAATGTTTAATTCTTTCAGGTTGTTTTCCAGCTGGTTGAGTGGAGCCATTTCTTTCAACTTTGCTTTTAGTTCACTTAGGATCAACACATGATTACTTGGGGTTGTAGAATCATGACCTGATTGTATTCTTGCTAATGCTTGTTCTATTTCTTGCACAATCTGTTCTATCATTTCCAGAGACTTGGAGGATGATAACTTTTGTTTCTTTGTAACACGATCAAATGCATCTTTCATGGAATTCAGATCCATCTCTAAATGCCAAGTTCCTCAGTATAATTTATCTGAAGTAAAAATGGATGGCCACCTACAAGAAAGGGATAAAAGACTAAGTTTCCTCGTATATAAATATAATTGAGTGATTGACAGACCAAAATATAGTAACCACAAAATGCAGAAACTACCTCTTGGTAGTTGTGCACGGAAGGAAAAGGAAGAAATAATGGAAGAAATAATAAGAAGCAAGGCAGCAAACTTCCTCTAGTTAACAAACAGCAATACAAACAAGAGTTCTGAAAAATGTACAAAATGAATTGAACAGTATTTCGAATGACAAATATTATCGTTATATGATTGATTATGGTATATGTTTAACACCAAAGGTGAAGAGTAGATCTAATCCTGTTTGGCAATCATTCTTTCAAAACTCATTTTTTCTCATATTTATTTTCAACCACACATTCTCACAATAAAATATTCTTTCAAGTGAACTCAAAACTTTTTCTCACTTCTAAACCACATATTTTCCAAAAATTTACCATTCAAAAACTCATTGCTTGTCAAACAGGGCTTAACAAAGTTTAAAAAGTCTGATAAAGATGCACAGGGGAGAACGGCAAAAGGCAAGAAAAGAAAAGCATTAATTTGAGCGTCTAAAAAATCATCTGTAACCACGGGATAAGAAGAAAACCTTAAAAAAGCACAACTTGAATGTTATATCTTCCTTAATCTTTAAATTAAAATACAAGTATATAATAAATCATACTGGGAGTTCAAACCAAACAATCAACTTGAAGTCCAAAAAC
>CAIGRL010167078.1:0-17372 GCA_903798325.1 Fraxinus xanthoxyloides | reverse complement strand
GTACAAGTAATGAGCAAATCTCCTGAATGTTGTAGCGGCATAGAGATCCTGCAGCTTCAATGAGCTCAAATCATCAATTTTCGTCGTGGGACGAGTCGGGGCTCATCGTATCCGTGTTTAGAGGCTGAAGGACACTAGTACCGTTTTGTTGATTTCTCCAATATTTTGCTTTTTTTCGAGCCGAACGACATCAAGGAGTGGACCACCTAACATAAGGAACGACACATGTGTCGTTTAGTGTTAGAACAGCACATGTGTCGTTTTACTATACAATAACGGCAGAAGTCATTCTCGTAGACTTGTAAATACAAAAATAATGACAGTGCTGTCGTTCTATGAGACGTTTTCAATTCAGTAACTGCATAATTTGCTTAGATCATCGATTATCGTGGCTCGGATGGGTCGTGGCTCTTCGTATCCGTGTTTAGAGGCAGAACGACACTAGTGTCGTCAAACCGCTCTAGTGTCGTTCTGTTGATTTCTTCAATATTTTATTTTTTTCTAGCAGAACGATATCAAGGAGTGGACCCCCTGACATGAGGAACGGCACGTGTCGTTTAGTATTAGAACGACAAATGTGTCGTTTTACTAAATAGTAACGGTAGAAGTGTCGTTCTCGTGAACTTGTAAATACAAACATAACGACAGTGCTGTCATTCTCAAATCAGTAACAGCACAAGTGTCGTTTTCTGCGCAGTTGCGTCAATTTGCCTATCTTTTCACAACTAACGAACGGCACAAGTGTCTTTCTAATGAATTTTTAGTTACAAATATAACAATAGCCATCTAATAAATGTTCTCATCCCATTGTCCGCACAAGTGTCGTTTTCTTCATAGTAACGACTGTTGTGTCGTTCTCATGAACATGCTTGTCTCATTTATAACGTCACTTGTGTCGTTCTTGTACATAATTTAAATTAAGGGTATCAATACTTTAACTACAACAACAATTAACGAAATATACGGATCAAAGACAACACCTAATGTCTTCATCATTACTTTCCCAATGAGCCATAATCAAACAACACACTCCAAGGACTCCATTAACTTGAAGCGTATTCAATGAGCACCTGATATACACGTTAAATTAATTCATCTTAAATGAGTAATAAAAGAAAGACAATGAATAAAAGAAACTAAAATCTAAAAAGACCGAATCAAATCTATTGGCATCAATAAAGAGAAATAGCATCAGCTCCAACTTCTTTGCGGACATCAACCATGACCTGTCAATGTTGAAGCATTAGAATATTCAACCAACACATACAATATTATAGCAAATGTTCGAAAATTAATCAATACTTAATGAGCTAATGCCAAGCAAATAAACAAAAACTCTCGGAATAAACAAATAACAAAATATAAACCTAGAATTTAGAATTCCAAAGTATTGAAAGATCAAAATCTTAATGTCTATATCTTGTAGTGCTATACTTCCCTACAAAAAAGAGGTGTTGTTTCATGTTTAGGAATTCAAAATAAATTTTCTGCAAGATATAAAAGGAGCCATTACTGCTTTGTTCTTTGCTTAAGTGGTTAGAGATACGATTTTTCTGCCACTAATAAATCTTGCCTCTATTTTTCACTCAAGCAAGAAGATACCGCAACAATGCTTTCACCTTACTCACTTTTAATGACTTTCAATCTTTCCTCCAAAAATTCAATCCTTAATCCACATTCAAACACTCATGTACATATCTTCTTTATATAATTAAATAACTTAACTCCAACACCCTCCAAATACCCCCTCCAAATTAGTGAACTTCAGTCATCTAAATTTCTACCATAATAATTGCTATTACTGCAACAGGGAATACAAAATAAACATAAAAAACTCAAATTTATGACTAAAAGAGAAATAATATGAGAAACAAATTATGAATCCATTACATCACGTATTTACGATACGATTGATATCAAAACAACAAAGGGAATTCAATGATAAGTTTTATTAGTAATTTTTTTATCATGTTATTGACACAATTTTTTGTTTATAACAATGCTAATAAATGAATTCCTCAGTAACCCATTATCTTCAAAATTCCAAATGTATAAAAAATTCATCAATATTAAAAAAATTCAACTCAAATTATACAAATAAACTATGAAATCATAAGTAATCCCGTTTTTATACTTTTCATGTTATTTCTACTCCAATTGAAGCACAAAATCACATTTGAAAATGAAAAAAAAAATAAAAAATAGAAGGAAAATTACATTTAGACTATGCCGATTTGTAACAAAGAGGGATGAAGTAATGTGAAATAAACTTGAATGGAAGAAGAAATTTGTTGTAATCTTGAAATGCACAAGAAATTGAGGTGAAAAAGTAGACATTAGTTTTCAATTTAGAGAAAATGGTTCACAGTGAAATTGAAGAAGAATGAGGTGAAAATGAGGGAAATTGGGTGAATATTTTACTATTAACTTAAAGATAATTTTGTCATTTGACCAATTAAAATATCTTCAATTTTTTTCTTTTTTATTATTGTTGGTCAAAGGTCATTTCTCCAAACATTTCATCCAAACCGGCTATTTGGCCAAATTTCCCTATTTTAATTTATTTTATCCGACCCGACTTGACCCTACCCATTTCGGTTTGGGTCAGATCGATTTTTTGGGCCGTGGATTTCAAGCCCAGGCCTACTTTGTTCTCCTGTGCAAAAAGAAGATTTGAGGTGTGATTTTAAGTATATAAATCTAGATATTAGTTGCATTGTCACTCCAATCCCATCACACTCACTCAAACTAGATTTATCTTTTGGACAAATCATAAATGAAGTCAAGCCGTATCCGATATATGACTATGTACTCCTTTTGTTTCTTATATTTAGTAAGTAAAAGAACATAGTGCCACTTCAAGTTTTAACCAAACTCACAATGATTTACTTTAAAATTGGTCGTTGAATTTAAAATTTGTTGTATATAAGTAACTAAACTTGAAAGCCTATTATAATTTGATCATTATTTATTAATGGGGTCAATAGAAAGCTTGCATGACTACTTAGTAGGCAAATGGATTGATAAATAATTAGGTCGTCACGTTATTTTTTTTCATTAGTTAGAGCAGATTGTTCAAGATAAATTTCATTAAAGATTAGCACCTCGAGTATTTTTAATCCAACATTTACATTTGTATCACGATATTGAGGAATTCATCCGACTTCAAAACTTTGGTTCTCATTGATATTATATGTCCCTTCACAATACTTCTTTCTAGAAATGAATCAAAAAAATTTATTGTTTACAAATAGCACTTATTTGGTGAAAATTTTATAATCGTTTGACGTTTCATCCCATTAAAAAACCATTTTCTAAATGTAAAAAAAATAAAAATAAAAAAAAATCTAAATTGAGTGCATTAAAAATGTGACAGAGTGAGACCACAATTCGGCCACAACAGCATGTTGGAATGAGTAAGGGCCAAAAAGGTGTGTATATTCTTGAAGCTTCGCTTTATTTTTAAATATTAAAATTTAAGAAATGTCAAAACTTCACTAAACCTCATTATAATTTTTGAGGTGTCACCTCAAAATTGTAATGAGCTATAAAAATTTTATTGAGAGGACAGCTAAACAATAATAACGCGAAACTAGCAATTCAGTTGGCATTGTACAATTTGGGCTTCGAGTCATTTATTAAGTATTGGATTGAAAATAAAATTATTATGCAAAATAATCATTTCATTATCTTTTAGTGAGCATTTGAACAACATAATTTTCAATAAAGCGTTGACATACAGTGGCTTAAATATGCAAATGGTACATGAACCTATTATTTCATAATTATACATAAACTGAATTTTGTTCCAATACAACTCTTACATTAGAAATATGTTAAAAGTGTAATCCAAATTCCATCGGGTATTGGTGGATTAGTTGAAGAGGGTCTTAAAGAAGTCAAAAGATAGACCAAGGAGTAGTTGGGCAAAGATTGGGATCCCGCGTGCCAACATTTGGGCACTTAGGAGTCAGTCAAAGCAAAGAAATCGAATTGGAGCAAGGACGATGTGTCTGAGAGCTATGTTTGCAACTCTTAAGTTGGGAGTTGGTGTAGGAGCATAAAATTCAGGAGAGCTGTTGGAATTACAGTCAGGAGGTCAAATAGTACATGTCGTCGTCTAGTTTGATAGACTGTAAGTTATAAATCGTTTATAATGGATTGTTGACTGACAAAGTGCACGGAGTTTTCACCCAGTTGGGTTTCTCCGTATCAATTCTTGTGTTAATTTATTGCTCACATAATTGTGGTATTTCAACATATGAATAATTGAATTACATGATTAACCATCTAGAAAAATAATTAATAGTGACTTGTTGCTATTTAATTATTAAGTAATTTTAATTCTGCATTATCACCTATTTATCCCCCTCTAGGTATTGTTACGGTTAAATCACGTATTTTCAATTGGTATAGAGCCTTATTTCGATTTCTGACCCTTAATAAATTTTAGATGCGTCAATCGTTGTCTGTACTTCCATTTTTTGATAGAAGCAACTATACTTATTAGAAACTTCAAATAGAAGTCTTCCTTAAAACTTTGGATGAACGTATTTGGATTAGCGTTTAAACTGAGTGGACTCCTCCTTCAACTACTGTGCTGGTGTAGCTAGACCCACTGATCTATCACTTTGGACTAAAGAAGATTTAACTGAGTGCAACTTGTAAGGGCATTCATGCCCTGTTCATGGACGTGTCTGCTGAGTAGTTTAGGAGAGTTTTGATGCGTGAGACTGCTAAAAAAGTTTGGGACATCTAGAAACCACACACGAGAGAATTAAAACGGTTAAAAATTCTAAACTGCAAATGTCAACCTCGAGGTTTGAATAAATTAGAATGAAAGACGATGAATCGCTCGATAAATTCTATGCGAAGCTTAATGACATAGTTAATTCGAATTTTAACCTAGGTGAGAAGATTCCTGAGTCCAACATCGTTAGAAAATTCCTTAAATCCCTACCTGAAAGGTTTAGATCTAAAGTCACCACAATTGAAGAAAGTAAAGATTTAGATGCAGTAAAGATTGAAGAACTTGTAGGATTCCTTCAAACCTATGAACTCACCGTTTCTCAACCCAAAAAGGTTAATCCATAGCAATAAATACTGTTAGAGAAGAAGAGAGTGGGTCTACTGATGCAAAGACGTTTAGGGACGACGAAATAACTTATTTCATTAAAAAGTTTCAGAAGGCGATGAAGAATAGGAGAAAGCCTCAAGAATGGAAAAATGAAGTCCCTAATAAATTCTAGAAAGATAGACAGGAGAAAAATAATTCTAGGATTTCCATTAAGAAAACTTAATATGTTCGATGTCATGAGTTTCAAGGTTACAATCATTATAAGAATGAATGTCCTAATGTGAAAAAGAGTTCGAATAAGGAAAGATGTAAGATATTAGCGGTGACCTTAAGTGATGATGAATCATATTCGAGTGCTCATATTGATACCTCTGGTGGTGAGGATGAACAAAATTTCATGGTCTTCACATCTATATCTACAATAGAATCTGATAAGGAAATTGAAAAGATTGAGAATGATGAACAGAGTGTGAAATTCGAGGAAGAATCTGAGGATGAACCTGTAAGGAAATAAAAAAAAAATATTGTTTTTGGGCTCTAGACAGTTCACGGTGCTCTTAAGCATAGCATTTGTGATCAAGTATGCATTCATCTTTTTTATACTGTCATTTCCATCACTTGGTTTGATTTAATGTGGAGTATTGAGTATAAGTTTCTTCATATACCATCTGCACAGCACACACTGTGATATTGTGAGTGAATCTGGATTGCATGTGTGAGATTCGGGATGACTGACATCTGTTGGTAAAGTGACATTCAATGTGAATTAACCTACATTTAGATAACATTAGCTTATGATGACTCTCCATGTATTATTTAAAATAAAAATATATAATAGTTTGGTTCATTTTATATTTTTGTTTGAAACCTATTTGACTCGATTAATTAAGCCAGATGAGTTCCCAAAACCCACTGTCTATGGTCAACTGACTTGGGTTAACCGGCATAAAACTCGTTACAGGGGTCAATACAGTTGCTTAATGGACAAAAGTATGCACATAAGATGCAATATATGAGAAAATCGACATAAAGATTATATGCTCAAATTCAGGGGAAGAAAAGATAAATATTTATGTTATTGAACTCGTTTTCAAATCTTAAAAATCGTATAGGTTTGACTTTTATTAATAAGGAAAATACTTATTTAATAGTGATATTCACATGTTTTTTCTCACAAATTTAAGGTTTAGAGTAATGTTCATGAGAAAATAGTAGCACTTTACACACATGAGTAACTTATATATTTTACTCCATTTTGAACTTAATTAAGTACGTGGGAACATTTTTATTGATAATGCTCTACTTGTGATCACATGCAGGGTTGAGTTCATCTGGTTGTCAAGGGCGTAATGTGTTTTAATTTAAATATTAAAAAAAAGGTGCTATTTTTCTTAATTTTAAAAAATACAGTGCTATTTTTGTCAAAAAAAAATTCGCTAGAATATCGTTGAGCCATGCTCGAGCGATAGAAGCAAAAGCTGCCTCGCTCGCTTATCGCTCAAGCGACAGCCCCATATACTTGAATTTTAACGTTATTTTTCAAGGGTTTTACGCGAAATTTCATAATTTTCTTTCCATTTCTCTCAAAATTTCGCACTCCCATCTCAAAGTCAAACTATTAATCACTAATTGAACATATAGCATCTATCATTTGATAGATTTGCACATGTTTTCATTCCATTTTCATCGAATTTTCAAGGTATTGCTCCAAAAAACTTTATTTCTCGAATTTTCAGATTTATTTGGGTTCTTTTGATTCTTTTCTTTAATTTCTTGGGTTACAGTTCACGTTTTCTTGATTCTAATCGATTGTCATCACTTCCTACATCATTTTGTACCGAACATTGGGTTTTTGGACTATTTTGGCACCTTTTTTTCCGGTTTGATTTGTGTTCTTCACTCCATTTATTCATTTTTACACAATTAGTTGATGAAGGTTGCATTAGAATTAGTTAGTGGTTTATGGTCACGGTGAACCTAGAGAAATCATTAACCACAACCAAAATATAATGCTTACCACCTAGGCTTTCAATCCTAGATTGTCCCATTAAGTCCATATGGAGTAATTCTAGAGGTCTGTTTGTCAAGATGCTAGAGGTTTTCTTATGATTTACTCTAAATTGTTTACCTTGTTGACATGGTCCATGGATAGTATTTTCAATTTTTCAAGTTATGTTAATCATTCACAAGTTCCTTCTAAGCTAATTTAGACAAACTTTTATAGTTTATATGACCAAACCTTTGGTGTCAAAGTTCGGTCATATCAATCTTATCATTATTAAACACACATTTGGAATTTGAAAGAATAACAATTGTTAGAAGTTCTTACTCTTTCGAGGACAACGTTACTTTTTGAATCACAAACAGTACACCTTTTCTGGACAAAACTAACCTCAAAATCAGCATCATATATTTGTCTAATTCTTAACAAGTTAGATTTTAAATACTTCACATAAAGCACATTTGAGATAGCAGGTAATCCAAATATATTGATGGTACATTTACCAAGGATAGGTGTAGTGGCACCGTATCCAAAAGTAACAATAACGCCATTGCAATCATCAAAATTTGAAAACAAGGATTTATTTCCTCACATATGTCTAGAACATGCACTATAAAGATACCAAAAAGAGTCATTTTTAGCTTGAAGAGCAACGTGAGCAACATAGTAGTTCAATTTTTCTTCATACCTAAAGAGATCAGTTTTTGTAACTCAAACCTTCTTAGAAGTTGAGGTAATCCAAGTCAATTGAGTCATCATCTCAATTATGTGGCTAGCCTGATTGGTAAGGAAGTTAACATGCTAGAGATATCATGACTCCTACCTCTATTCACGAGTTTATGGCACATAGACCTTGTGCGTCCTAGTACACCACAATTGTCACAAGTAGGAATAAACCCAGGGTTCAACATTATGTAATTTCTGATATTGGTTTCTAGGTTGGTTGGTCCTACGTTGTCTAGTATGCTTCTGTTCTAAGACACCCTTGCCCTTAGATTTAGGATTATCACAATTTATAAGTTTGTTAATGGCTGGGACAAAAATGGTTTTGGATGAATTAGTAATATTATTATCAATCTGAGTATATTACCTTGCCAATTTCTAGTTGGTTTGTTCATCCTTAAGAGATCATCAAGTTTGTGAGTACCACTTAAGAAGGAATGAAGTTGAGTATTGGATTTCTCAAGGTTACTTGTTAGAGTTTTAACTTTGGCCTCTAAGTTCTCATTAACAAGTCTTAACTCACTAAGACTTTTGGAAGAATCCTGAAGATCAGCTATGAGTCTCTCTCCTTTTAACTCAAGTTCATTAACCTTCTTCAATATGACTTTATTTACCTTCTTTGTCCTAAGACTCTTATCAAACAACTGATGATATGCCTCACGAATCTCTAAATCATCCTTAGAGTCTTCCTTAGAATCCTCACTAAGTTCCGCATCATCAACTTTCTCACTATCCTTATCTGAATCATTCTTAACTATAGATCAAAGGTCATATTGTTCCTTTCATCCTCACTGCTAGAGGACTTACTCCGGTCACTTGAAATGTATTCATAATTAATTAGTGACAGTGCAATTGCCTTACCCTTTCCTTTTATTTAGGTTCTTCTTATAGCTAGAGCATTCATTCCTGTAGTGTCTGAAATCCTGACATTCATGACATCTAACTGATTGAGATTTCTTACTAGAACTCTTAGTATTATTTTTATGACGCTTGTCGTTTTTTGAATTTTCTAAGGGTGCATTTCTTTCTCTCTTGAGATTTTCCCTTATTCACAAGAACTTTTTGGATTTTTTTTAACAAAATAAGCTATCTCCTAATCTTTAAGGAGTCTCAGTATCAGTAGAGTCATAATGTTCTTCCTTAACGGCGTTCAAATCTATGGACTTATTCTTTTTTCAATTAAGATATGGTGAGTTTGTAAGTTTGAAGGGATCTTACAAGTTCATCTATCTTAACTGTATCTAAATCCTCACTTTCTTCAATCGCAGTAATTTTAGGTCTAAACCTCTCAATTAAGGATTAAAGGACTTTTCAAATAATTTTAGATTCAGAGGTTTTTTTCACCTAGGTTGAAGTTTGAGTTCACTATGTCATGTAATTTGCATAGGATTATCGAACGATTCATCATCTTTCATTCTAATTTCTTCAAATCTAGTGGTAAACATCTATAGTTTAGAGTTATTTACAGTCGTGGTTCCATCATGTGTGGTTTCTAAGATATACCAAAACTTCTTTGCAGTCTCACACATTGATAATCTCCTAAATTCTTCGATGGGCACAACCATATATAAGGCATGAAACCATTTACTATTTCAATTACACTCAGTTAGTTCATCATTAGTCCAAAGGGAAATGTCCATACGAGTAAATACACGTGAAACAGTAGTAGAAGGGACTATCCAACCATTTTATACATTAACCCAAATTTGCTCGTCTAGAGACTTAAGAAATGTTCTCATTCTAACATTCCAATATTATAATTGCTCCCGTCAAAAATGGAAGCACGGAAAGCTATTGACTCATCTAGATTAGTTAGGGTCAGGAATCGAATTAAGCCTCTAATACCTCTTGAAAGTTGTGAATTTAATCCCAACAAACATTTAGAGGGGGTGAATAGGTGTTTGTATGGGGAATTTAAATTTATTAATTAATAACAGTAGCAAATTTAAATTATTAATTCTATCCGGATGAATTCACATGCAATACTATTCCATGTAGGGTGGACGTGGGTTGGGTTTGGTCAGTTTTTATCCCAAACCCAACCCAACCCAACCCATGTAAATGTTGAAACACAACCCAACCCAATTATGTGTCGGCCGGCTTAGGTTGGATTGGTCGGTTCAGGACAACTTGTCCCACAAATATTCAAAGCATGCAGGGAAATAACTTTATTAGTTCGGGTGTGAGATTAGGTTGTGCACTAATACTAATACATAATCTCTTGCTATTGAAACACATAGGAATAAAAGACAATCCTAAAAGTACGTTGAAACACATTCCAAAACTAAATGTTTATAAGTATTATGCAGCACAATCTGCAGCAATTTCAGAAATCTCATTGGCATATCCATGTACCTCAATGATTATGTGAGTGTACTTCTTTTTGTTTACAATTTTTTTCATTTACAATCAGCAAAATTTGCTCCAGAAAGTAATTCCCAAATATTTGAAACACCCATAAAATTAACAATGTTCCACATCAATTATAGACACTCTCTCTTACTCCAACTTTGAAATCAAGTATGCAATAACATCTTTAAATGCATCTTAAACAACAAAAACAAGTAGAAATTATAAGAAATTCAAAATGAATATGAGGAACTAACATATGCTTGAACAAGATGTGGTTCAAAATGTTGCTGAAACATTGGAAACACTGTTGTCATAATTTCATTTTGGGACATGAAGCAGCCAACTCTATTTTTGTTCTTTGAACTCGAGATATAAGATGTGAATGAACCCCCTCCAACCTGTTTCATAACAAGTAATTACTTCTCCAAATTGGTAATTTTAAACATAGAATCTGAGGGACCTAGAAATTGAAGCATATAAATAGAGTATGAATGTTTCTCCATAATTACAACATCAGTCCACAAGTTTAGCGATTTTCTGATTTCAGGGTGCGAAGCATAAACACCTTCAAATTGATTTTAGGGTGCAAAGCATAAACACCAGTCAAGACCAAAAGAGGGGAAAGAGAGAAAATATGAAGAGAGGAAAGACTAAAAGAGAGAAGTCTGATGTTGGCAATGGCTTGAAGTTGGTTGTGTGCCTGTGCAACTGTGCATTTGAGGAATTGAGGGGAAATGAAAAGAGTCCAAGTTTAGGGTTTTGGACTTTTAGTTTGACAAAAAATAGTTTTTTTTTTTACAGGTCGGGTTGGGTGGGTTAACCCATAACCCAACCCACTTAGACTTGCCAAAAACTGAACCAAATAAAAAAAATGAAAAAAATCGACCCAACCTGGTCGGGTCGGTTCGGTCGAGTTCGTCGAAATGGGTCGGTTTTTGTCCACCCTTAATTCCATGATGAATTATCGAAGTTGATATATTACATGAAAGTTAATAAGACCAACAAAATTCTAAGCGGAGAAAACCCCTCGCAGGATAAAAGCTTTGGGCCAAAGCTAGTAGAACTCGCTATAAACGATAAAGACTTACAGACTGTTCAGAATAACTAAACATTAGTATTTTCTAACCTCCTGACTATAATCACCACGGCCCTCCTGGACTCCGTACTCTACGCTAGCTCCAACCTTCTAGAATCGTTTATCTCATGTGGGTCACCTGAGTACTCTTGTTCTTCTTCAAACGAAACTCCGATTACTTTCATTGATCTTCAGAACTCTCTGATAGACTATGCGGAAGTTGGGTTTGGTGTTTTGATAATATGGATTTGATGTTGTCAATGATTTTGGTTGAATCAAAGGAGATTGAATAATATATAGTATGTGATAAAAGCAATCTCTCATATAAAATAATATGCAACCTAGTATTTTCACGAAGTGGAGCTTGGGTATAGCATTTAGGTTTTAGGTAATATAGGATTGGTAGGATTCTCGAAAAACGTAAATTAGGGTTTCATGGTTAATACCGTTGCTCGAGCTAGAGTCCAGCGACAGGTGTTCTACTATAGTGATAGGCTAGTGAAGGTGTTTCTGTTTTGAATGCTCCAGCAACAACTTGGCGGCAAACTGGTAGAAATCTGGCAACTTTTTCTTGTTGTTCAATAACCGAACACAAGGACTCCCAAATCATCTATACAACCTATTAATTTACTCCTTGACATTTAAAACTCTTTAACAACTATATTTTTTTATCTAAAGATTGCCAAAAACTATAAAACCTAATACAGAGATAAGGTCCACGCAATATCACCAGCTCCAAAAAAAAAAAAGCACCACTTAGAATTCAATCACCTATGCTTAGCAAAAAAAATAAAAATAAAAAAATTGCCAACGTCTATAAAGGTTATATCCTCGGTAACACAAAAATAATCAAGTGCATCCAAATGATATTAATTAACATGCTTTTTTATGTAGTGTAACCATAACCTATGAGGGAACTAAGATTGTGAAAAACTGATAAATTAAAAGAGCCAGAGTATCCAATTATTTTATGAAAGAAGGTACTTTTGAATGTTCCGGAGGAACACTCTTTATTTTGTTTCTTTACTTATCATTCATATAGTGACATGATTCACCAATATGCAATCATAGTTTACAAGTCTATTGGCTGGTACTGACAATAGTAATTCTAAATTTCGAATGTGTGCGTTCCTATCAGTTGATTATTTTTTGGTGTATAGTATACTAAAAGAAACTCTTTAAGCTCTAATTTTTCAAAGGATTCTGTATTCTTGAAAAAATACATAGCACTATTTTGGCTTCTTCTCCTACTCACTGATTCTTGAGAGATGCAGCTTCAAGATCCTAGCTTCCATGAGGAAAGTAAATACCTTATGCTCTCTGTTCAGGAGCTGGTGTCAGGTGATCAATGCGAAGGGAGGTTTGTTTTTGGTCGTGAAAGCAAAAGGCCTGAAAAGACGGAAGAAATCCTAAGAGCTTGCTACAGACGTTGTAGATGAGGGCAGGTCACTCACTTCCCCATGTACAAAACAAAGCATCTTAAGACAAATGAATTTAGGGCGTTGGTGGAGTTCAAGGGAATGCAGTTTGAGGGAAAACCAAAGAGAAATAAAGCCCTTGCAGAGAGTGATGCTGCTATATAATCATTAGCCTGGTTAATTCACGCATCTGACAATAACCGTGAAGAAGACGATAATTCCCCAATCCCCACCCAATGTCACAGTCAACATGCTGAAAGTTCTAGGAAAGCGCAGGAATCGAATACTACGGTATCATTATATGGATACTATATTGCCTACATTGCGACTTGCGGGATGATGATTTTTAAATGACGACACGTACATGTATTTCTTTATAAATTGCTTACTGTTGGTCTTAGCTCGCATATAGTAGACCGAGGTGGATCTTGTAATTTTTTTTTATTTTTTTTTTTACTCGTATGGGTTTGGGAACTCTTTAAGTGAAAAGTATAGTTTTTCGACTTTCTAATTACATTAACCACTTAAGTTGGTTTATTTTCCACCTTATTTAATAAGTGGTTAGACAGAAAGAAAATTAGGTCTACAAGGTAAAAGAAAAGGATAAATTTCACTCATGTAAATAACAATAAGTTTATTACTTATTTCTAGGAATGCACAACTTAATTCTTATTGCCAATAATACATCTTTTCCAACTTTAGAGTACGCATAAAGTAGATGCCATCACCCTTTGCTACCCAAAGACATAAATGGTCTGGACAATCAGATACCCATCTGGCAT
Organism: Fraxinus xanthoxyloides; assembly: GCA_903798325.1. Classification (NCBI taxonomy): domain Eukaryota; kingdom Viridiplantae; phylum Streptophyta; class Magnoliopsida; order Lamiales; family Oleaceae; genus Fraxinus; species Fraxinus xanthoxyloides. The sequence continues at coordinate 3,943 of CAIGRL010167078.1, read as the reverse complement.
TATAAATTTCGAAAGCTCTATTCTTTGAACCCCACCAAAGATGACAGAAAAACAATGTATTTCCCATAATGTTATCACAAAACTTCCAATTAAAATCTTGGTTTACATTTAGTGTATGAAATCCAAGATCGTCATTTCCAGATGCACAATGCAACCTCAATGGACTGGAACCTAGAGGGAGTCCGTTGAGAACAGATACCTTGTGTCCTTCGGTAAAACACGAGTTTGCCTTGAGAAGGTTGGCTGATAAGATGAGAATTTGAATAAGAATTTTAAATAACATGGCATAATTCATGATGCTTGTTGGTACAAGTGATATTTGATGCTTCTTCAAGATGGTAGTATCCTTTTTATAGTTGTTTTCTAAGGTTGAATATGTTAAGGAAATGAATTCAAATCCCAAATATCATGGTCAGCTGCATTAGGAAACAAGTTAATGGGGTTTCCCGTGGAGAATATCATACAAGGAGTGGTGGCATCAATGACTGCATTATAATAGCATTAACAGACATTTATAGCTCCTATAATAATGTATTTGACTGTAATTAGAAGGCAATTCACATGCATAAATTGAATACAATTGAATATAAATTGTGGTAATTGAAATTTATTATCAAAAGCGATTGTGATTTTTGAAATCTGAACGCAATGCAGCATCCATATAGTGATAGTCTGGCAACACGAAAACTACAAGGGTCTCTTCAATTGAAATTGTGATGGATTTTAAAAATTCTTCTAAATTTAGGTGTTCTCAATTGAAATGTTAATGGATTTTAAAAGACTTGGATGGATTTCAAGTTTAAAAATACATATAATCAATTTTTTTGAAATTTCACCATATTCGATGAGATTATTATTGAATTTGTGGAAATTTATTAAAATCTAAATTCATTAGGATTTATAATTTCTTAAAATCCACCAAAATTTTAGTTGAGGACACCCTAGTAAAATTGCCCAAATAAGAATTTGATTCTTAGAATTTACTGTAAATTGCCTATGAATTAATCCTCTTAGCATCAGCCAATCCATTTCATTTTTCAAATTGACTGGTTTTAAGTGGGAAGTATATACATTCCACTAATTTGTTTTATGTGCAGTCCATTGACGTTCGAATTACGAAAAAATCTTTTTACTAACTCTCCATATTTGGCTCCATGGAAATTTCTCAGGAATAAAATTCATTGCTATTTATTATATATGTTAAAGGATCAGAAAAAAAAATATAGTTACGAATTTACAAATTCTTAGTAAGAAAATAAAAACAGAAAATACCGGAGTACGATGCCAAAATTCAATAAAGACATAAATTTTAAGATGCTAAAAGGAGATAAAGGTTGCATGGTAGATACAAATATTTGTGAAGTCATTTTGAAAATGGATTTCAAATCTTCTAATAATCTATAATATATTAAATATTGCATCAAGTGAGAATCATTTTTTAAACGATTCTAGTCTTACTATACTTCAATTATTTTAATAATACCTTACTTTTTGTTTCTCAATATGTATTTAACATTCAATTATGTATTTCCTTATTTATGTGCATGTATAATAATTAATATTTATTTTCAGTGGCTTGCAATTCTCTTATATTTAAGTCAAAATGGCGCAAATTAATTCTTCAAGTTCATGTACACTTTATATATTTTGGGAGGCTATTCAATTACCTTAGGAGTAAATAAATTACTCAAATTCATGTACTCTTATTTATTTTCAAGATTATTCATTTAATCTATGATTTAAATTTATTCTCTAGGTTCACATACATACCCTTCTCTCAACTATTTAAATTATTATCACAAATTGGCTGTTATTTCAATCATCAAATATTTGATCTCCCGCATCATGGAATCAAAAGCTTTAAGAGACTTCAACGTATGAAAATGAATGGTCTATTAATGTGGCAGTGGTTCAAAAGGGTTTAGTCAAATCTTATTCAAACAATGGTGAAAATTTAGATATTTTGAGAAGTAAAAAACAACCCAAGAAGTTTTTTTTCTATTCATCTCGGTTTGCAGTGACAATCAACAAGGTCCAAGGACTAATAATACCTCATGTCGAAATATGTCTTTCGCAACATCTATTCTAGCAGGACAGTTATATGTCGCAATTTTAAGAGGACATTTTATAGCAACTACAAAGGTTTTAGTTAAGTCAGATACTCTTAATCCCAACAAAATTATAGCGTACAAAGAGACTTTCATTGAATAAAAAGTTCATTTCACATAAACAATTTTTTCGACTACTTTTTATATTTACGCATCTTCAAGTATTATTATGACAACGCGCATAAAGCTTTTCAGAATAACGTGTAATGTACATTCATGTGTGACTAGGTTTTATTTGTACAGGAAGTAAGGGTTTGACTTTGAAATTATGTATCTAACATCCAGTAATTATTTAAGGTTGAATCCAATAAAATATAAATTATGCTATTTAGCACCATAATCTTGGTGTCAACAAATGTGACATTAAATGATAGATTCCATTTGAGGTATGGATATTTGTTAAACACAACTAGAGCTTGACAACATTACTGTGTACAATATGTATTGTAGAAATTGAAATTAATTATCAAACGCAGTTACGGTTTCTTTTAAATCGGAATATACGAATATAGTATCCATATAATTATACTCTGGCTGGTTGGAAACTAGAAAAAGAGTTTTGTGCTGATTTGTGATATTCTGTTTCTTTTGTGGTGAATTTATGATGTGTAAGCAATTTAAATTCAGTAGAGCTGACCTTGCAAACAATTATCTAATTGAATCTCCACCATCTTGATGAAGTTAATGGGAAATATCCGTGAAAACAGTGGTTTTACCTTGTGCATGTTGTATTCACCTAAACGGAAACTTCAGTGAAAAATTAACAAATAATAGAAGCCGAGAAGAAGAGAGATAATTGCCATACCCAATGACTCTTAAGACTAAATGAAAACTTCGATTATAACTATCAAAATGATTCCTCTTTTCTATTTTTGCATATTATTTTATTAATTCTCCACGCTCAAAATAAGATTGGTACGTTTTTAAAAATCACCATCATCATTTATATATAGTACCAAGGTGGACCTGATAGCATTTTTATACAATGGGAGGATGAACATAGATCTTCCCACAAGATGGGGTATCTCCTCAAATGGTTCACTGCTACAATGAGTTCTTAGTGGTAAATAACTGATGAGCCTATCGTGGTGCCTTGGTAAAATCTACTTTGAAGGAACTATGGATCGTTACCTCTATACATCACCTATGTATGAAGTTCCCCACCAAACATGGTATAGCCATGGTTTGAAGTGATCAAATGGGGGCTATGGTGTGCTATTTGAACTCCCTAAGGAAGGCTGAGTACCATGATGTCAACATGGCATTACTTAACACTAAAATGGTCAATGCACCTCAAGAAGTGCAGACCTCTAAACAGGGGGAAGACATCGAAATAATTGATGCCCCTAAAGAAGGAGGGATCCTTTTAAAAGGGGCTACATATGATGAATTGAACCCACGCATCATGAATTCCAGTTCACAAATGACTTATATGGAAGAACTATGGAGTTTCCATGTAGACCAAAATCGTCCCGAATAGCTACAAGTGGGAAGAAATCTTTGCCCCCACATAAATGGCCCTAATAATAAACTCTGCATATAGTATCCATATAGTTTGGCTATTATAATATTCTCATAAATCATTCACTCAATAAAGCTGGTATAAATAGCTATTATAATATTCTTGATTACGCCCAAAGATTTATGTTCACGAAAATATGTTCGCTTTGTAAATCACCGCAAGTGCACAGTTCGTTAACAAGTAATAAAGTAGAAATCCTAGAATTTCGAGTATCGTTCCCACGAGGATTGATTTTTATTATCGCGACCTTAACCGAATCTCTTAAATTTGAGATGAGTTTTTCAATTTTTATGATTAAACTAAAACTAGCATG
>CAIGRL010167049.1:0-14611 GCA_903798325.1 Fraxinus xanthoxyloides | reverse complement strand
TTGTCGTTTTGAAAGAACGTAAGATAGAGCGTAGTGATTGTGTAATAATGTTAAAGTTTTCCAACTAGTACTATTACATTCTACTTTCGTATAGTCGTTAGAGAATAAAATTTATCAATTTCTAATAAATCTAAACTCTATCATTCTTTGTACATTTAAACATATCATGTTCAGTCCTTGTTTTTCATCTCACTAATAGGATAAAATGAATTTTAACCAAACTAGTATAGTAGAATGTGACTCTATCTTTTACCAACCAATATATGACAATATGAAAGACAAACAAGAAAATGTAAATAAAAAGAAAGAAATATATATTCGTTCTATTAACATTTTTTAGCAACTAATTTTGAAAATAATTTATTTAAGGGTTTCGTGGGAAAAGTGAATGTAACTTAATAGTTATCGTTTAAACTTATATGTTAACTTATTTTAAATATATTATTATAATTTCGATAGGTAAACCGCAGATTAAAAAGCGAACAAATATGCAAATTATGGTTTTGTTTGGTTCGAAAAATAAAATTGTTTGGTTTGGTTTGAAAAAAATTTCAAACCACATGAAATTGTTTAAGTTAAAAATATGGCACAAACCGTCCAAACCGAACTTCGTTCACCTCTAATATGAGGTGAGATCCTGCCCTTGGGAATTAAAATCAAATTTTCAGTAGATTTTAATAAAATATGTGATAGAAATGTTGTGAGATCGATGAAATATGTTATTAAAATTAATTGTCGACTTTAATTCAAAATAAAATCTGAATTTTAATATCTGCCAAACAGAGGCATCGTAAGTTATCCAAGACATGCCATGTCGGTATATTGGATAAAATATCTGCAAAATTACTTCACTGGTGTAAAATTTCACCTAATTGGTTGTTTTAGTTGTTTTTTAGATAGTATTAGTCTAAAATGGATCTGGGAATTTTATCAAACAAAAAATAGTTTGTGCAATTAAGAGTGGGTTTAGTGGCTTTATTTTTCTTAAAAAATGTTAATTTTTTCAACAAAAAACTCCTCATTTTGAGACGCTTGTTTAACAATTTTTCCATGGAAAATATTTTATAATTTTTTGTCATATGACTATATTTTCCTAAAAAATAAGGAAAATATTTTATTTAGGGAGGATGGTTTTTATTTTCAGGTAATTCATCATCTATTTCTCTTTCACATCTATCCACTCTCTCATCTATCCACTAATAAAAAATAAACAAGTATTATATTTTTTAGGTTGAAAATTAAATCAATCAAATATATTTAATTAATAATTTTCATACAAATAAGTTTTAAGCTGAAGAAATTTTTTTTTTTCTTTACAGTCTCGCAATCAAATGCTAATTGAGAAATTATTAATTGATTTTGACATTCAACTGGTGTCATATCAATTTTACGTTAATTTTAATAAACTAGTGCTAATTGTGAGGCTTTCACTAACTTCAGTGACCAGTATGGTAACAACATATTTTGACAATCAATTTGAATTTTTTCCCAAACTTGAGTTACCATCAGTAAATTAATCTGAACAATTTCATGCCGGATTTAAAATGCATCTTAACATAATTGAACAACGCGACACTAGTTCCACCCCCACTAAATTGGTGAGCCTCGATAATTCTAGATAGCATTATCCAACTAGATTGGTTTGCGCGATACATCACTTGTTAACGAAAGTGTGTCTACCATAATGATGGGATTAGACTCTCACGGTGGAGGGTCGAAAAATATACACGTATTATATATATTTTATAATTATTTTTATGGATTGGATTGAGAAGCGAATCAGCCACGAGACTAAGAATTACATTTACAAGGCTCCCATAGCTTCGCACTGGTGCTGCATGAATTTGTCCTTCGAGTTTTTAAATTCCAAATTTTTAGAGTGAATTACGTGTCTTTCACGGGTGGACGCAGAACTTTAAAATTAGGGGGGACATAATTGAACTTGCAAACAAGTTGAGAGAAATTTTACAATCGAAAATTTACGTTCAAAAAAATCATATCGCGTGTAATTTTGCATTCGAAAATTTACATGGAATATGACTTTTTTGGATGTAGAATTTTGAAATTTTTTCGTGTCATATTCTATATAAAATTTCCTAATAAAGCTTCTTTTTGGTACACATTAAAATTCTCATTCTCATTCTTCTACTCATTTTTAACTACATAATTTTCAATAAAATAATATTTTCTATCACATCAATAACTTTTCTTTCTTTTTCAACCACAATTTCTCCATCAATTTTAGGGCTGAATATAGTTCGGTTCGGTTCGATTTTCGTCAGAACCGACCCAAAACTTTCGGGTATTTAATAAATGGAACCGTCGAATCCAAATATAATTATGGAACCGTTCGGGTTCGGTTCAATTCCATACCATAATTAATTTTTTTAATATTTGCAGCAACACTACATAAATATAACTAATAATATGTTCATTCGTAACTTTTCCAAATTAACGCAATCAATTTAAAAACATATAAATAACAAGATGTCCAATAAAATTAATTTAATGTATACAAATACCAAAAAGTATATACTAATATTAAAACATCGGATTTGACTATTTTGTTTAATTAATTTGCTAATTTAAAAAAATAAAATAATTTAATTAATTCAATATAAAAAAGTAAAAAAATTATTTAGATTCAATTCTTCAGTTCTGGGTTAGAACTGGGAACCAACCCAAACTCATCGGTTCTCGATTCGGATACTCATTCGGGTATTTAACTACGATTCGGTTCAGGGGTTTTGTCCAGTCCTAATTTAATCTACTATTCTAAAATACATTTTTTCAAAATAATGTGGCTCAAACATACCCGAAATGATGAAAATTACATCGAAAAATTTGTATGGCATAAATAATAAAATTTAATGAAATTATTGATTTTTTTTTTAAAAATATGCAAGTTAGACATCTTTCTTTAAGTTTCACGTTTAACTATTTTCGATATTTATTTGGACTAATCAATATGCCCATAATATAGTTCTCGAAATAAGTTTTGAGATGACATAAGCAATCTGTAGATTCGATTAGTGTACGGTCGTCAGAGAATTTTTAAAATTAACATGTTATCGAAATTCAAATTTACTGTGACTTTGCCCATATTTGGTAGAGATTAAAATTAATTTTTTAATAATTTTGATAAAAGTTAAACAATTATGGATTTTAGGAAATATGTCGTTAAAATTAATTGTTAATTTTGATTTCAATTTCAATCGATACCAAACATAACTTTATATATACAAAAAATCTCAAAAGTTAGGGGCATGTGCCCACCCCCAGGACCCCCCTTGGTCCGCCAGCGATGTCTTCTAAATCATAAAATAAATAAACATGTACACTTCTTAAGATGAAATCAATTGATCAATTATATTATTTCCTTGGTTTGTAGAGATTATTTTTAGAATATATTTTTTTAAAAAATGAGTTTTTGAAGAAGGTATGATTTAAACTTTAGAAGTAGAATTTATTTATTTTGAGTTCACATGAAAAAAAAAAAATTATTGAGAGAATGTATAATTAATAACAAATTTTATAAAACGAGGACCAAACAAGAGCTATATAATTAGATTTGAGAACTCAAAAAAATCAACAAAATATTGGTGCGTATTTATCAAAATTTGCGCGGATCGTGCGTATAAGATAATTTTAAAAGATGTCTCCCGAATTGATAAAGAATTATACTCATCATCTCTTAATCAAAATTTAAAAATTGATAAAGATAAGAAACACAAAAATATAAGAGTTTTTTAGACTGAATTTAGTGGCAAAAAGATGAAAGTTTGGCAAAAAGATGAAAGTTTAAAATTTAAACCAAAAATATTAATCACTACTATTTTAAAAGAGATGATGTGGAGTGTACTGTTCATTTGTGCACCCTTGCTTTCACACTTCATTTTTATGAGATGTGGTTTTTCTGCCATGATATAGTCACATTTGTTGACTTCTCAATTTTAAATAAATCGACTTTCAATAACAAATATCTGGTTTCTCATTTTCCTTCACTTTCATTCATCAATTACTTTCTTCTCCATTACAAACAAAATTAAAAGTTTGCCCAAAAATTCAAACAGAATATATCTTCTTCTTCAGAGGACGGAGAAATCTTCAAAAGGTTTGTTTTTTTCCCCTTAAAGTTTATGTTAGTCTGCAATCTTTTTTAAAGTTTTTTTTTTTAAATTTACAGAGAGTTCATAAGTTTTTTAATTTAGAGAGATTGTAGATACTACCATCATTGATTTATGTTGGAATAATGTTTTCAATTTAGTTAGCTTGTAGCGTTTCTTTTATAGTGTAGAGAAATGATGGATTTTGCATGAGACTTATTTTAAACATGAAAATGAAACACAAGTTATTGCAAATGAGGACTTCTTTCAGACATGAAAATGAAATTGAAAAATAAAAAATTCTCCACACATCGCGGACACGGTGTTTAGCTGGTGTCCTTGATGTGTGGAGGATTTTTTTTTTCCATTTTTTTTAAATGCATAAGTGCAATTACTTGTGTTGGAAAAATAAACTTCGTGTCTTTGCATGACATGACTCCGCACCGTCTTTTTTTCTTTTTCTGTTAAATAACATATTTAATTCATTAACTTTTTTCACTCCCTTAAAACGTGTCTCTGTGCCCTTTTTTTTTCCTTTTATGTTAAATACAATGTCTTCGGGATGTGCGGTGGGATTTTTTTTTTTTAAAGTACACAAGTGCAATAACTTGTATTAGAAAAATAGACTCCGTGTCTCTACATGTCGTGGCTTCACGCGGTTTTTTCCCAAGCGCTCTCCGCGCCCTTTTTTCCCTTTTCTATTAAATAATATGTTTAATTCATTAGCTTTTTTCACTCCCTTAAACTTCTATATTATTTATTTTGAACTCCAATTGTTTGATAATTTATCTTATTGTTTTGATAAATCATTAAAAAATGTCCACTGATGGAGAGCCTAATGTTCATAACCTTGAAACTATTTTTCAAAGTACAAATCAGTCCTACAATGCCTTCATTCTCCAACAACAAAATCAAAGACATAGAGATCGACGAAATTGAGTTAGAACTGAGTGCATTGATCATTGCAAAAGGATAGTAGACCCTATGTCAGCTAGAAATAATAATTTAGGTTTTGTCGATGTGCATAAATCTACAATATACCATCATTCTAAAGCTTATACTTCACAGGAAGCAACTGCCAATATTTCCAATTTTGAATTACAAGAAAGTTCTACCTTATTGAATGTACCAATTACTCCATATATATTACCGACATGTACCTATTGTGAACATTGTGGTGCACAAAAGTTTTATAAAATAAAAAAGAGCCTTTGTTGACCACACCCAGGAAAATGTAAATAAAGTACAGTTAAATTTCTTTGCTCTGATTAAAAGAGGTGGACGGAGTTATCTTGAAAGAAATCAAATTAAAATTTACTTAAGAAATGAACAAAATTAAAGTACATTTACCCGATTGAAATCAAATCAAATTATACTTAACTCGAATGAAATTTACCCATAATTGTTATACACACATTTTTATGCCTACATTGTCTTTTGCCCATCACAGAGAGCCAAAATTGCTTTTGTGAAAATGTGTGATTGTAAGGGTGAAATTTTGTATGATTGTTAAAATCGTTATATTTAAAAGATAAAGCTATCATATATATGATAACATGTTAAAACACCCCATTCAAAATAACTCATTGTGGAAACCTATTTATTCAAATTTAGTTTGAAAGAGATTGCACCTATTAAAAAAAGAAAAGAAAAAGAAAGATATGCTACATCTTACAGTTCTTATTGCACCATGTGGTAATTTTTTTCATCGTCAAAATGTCCTTTTAAGCACAACATTTGAGCTCATTGTTGTACAAAGGAGCAATTGGGGAACTAGCTAACAGCCCAACTGAATAATTTTGAAAAACCACAGAGGAAGACAAACAGATCAAAATACCTGGACTTGAAGATAAGATCTCTATGGATTGAAGACCAACACTCCAAGCTTTTCTAGTATGCAACTTAATCATGCTAACAGTCCTATAAATTCTATTCAATGGTAGAGACATTGGTGAGTTTCAACTGTCAACGTTTACAGATCTTGTTACTAAAGTTGAGGTATTGCAAATTTCCCAACTCTTGGAGAAAGTAGGGATGGTGCATCTACAATAGTCAAAATCTTCGGAATCGACATGCCTCCAGAAATTACAATCTCTGCACCATAAACAAAGTGAAAATAGTATTGTTAAGAGCATGTTTGGCTTTGCTTAAATAGAAAAATAAGTTTCGTGAATAAAAGTTAATTTGAAAATCATGTATGTAGAATAAGTAACTTAGAAAATAATTCTAACTCGCTTTTTAGCACATGTAAAAATGTAGCAAAACAAGTCTGAATGTGATTAGTCTGATTGACATTCTTACCTATGCCTTCTCGAACGGAGAGATTAGGCCTCATGATATCTTTTGAATTCATGAGAAATATATCTCCAAGATAAAGGTGATTGGTGGGCAAATAGACACAACAGAGCTCCTCAGCACCTGAATTTTTACGGAGAATAACAGTCGATGTAATGAAGCCAAATGCATATTCTCCAATACGGGGGTGCCTTACAATGGCCACTTCTTTGAAGGCGTGAGAATTCTCGTCTGGACAAGTGATCGATATTTTGATCATCAATAGGCACTGAAAATGATATAATTTGTAGTTAATAGTAAATAGAACCTGGAGAAATTGCTGCACTAATTTGTTTTGAAGCAGCATAGATATAGCTCATAATCGGCATTTTTCTTATAAGCCATTCTCCCAATCCGAGAAGAGAGGCACCCAACCACGAGGACATGAATACTCCAACCAAGAAAATGCAAGTAATAGAGGTTATAAAGCCAAGTCCTGTTAGAAATAAGTTTCCAAAATTAGAAGCGATACTATGTTAATACACACAAAGTGACACAAAAATAGAGGTTCCTAAGAGAGCACAAGAAAAAGACAAATTTTCTCAACTACATAGTAATTTCTAAATCAAGCAGAATCTGTCGCATCTACATCGAAAAAAATGACAATTTCATTTTTCTTTGCATATGAAATGAGTAATTAACAAGCTGATAATCAATACTGATAGGCGGAATACTCAGGAATAGGATAAAAAATATCCACTTGTAAAAATTCAATTGTAAGGATATGTTTGCTTATTGTTCCCTATAGCGATTTAAATGGCGCTTCAGACATGTTTTTAAAATACCACAAGGCATGAAACCAAGCATTAGATTGTAGCCTCCATATAACCATATTACTTCTGTTGAAGAGATGCGAAAAATCCAATGGTTAAAGTACATACCGAAAGTTGTTATTCCCAAATGAGAATAGATCGGGGAGAAAAATCCATCCACGAAACGAATGAACCACCAAGTGGTATAGAATGTGATTGCTATGGGAAGTAAGATGACACTGCAAAAAATGTCAAATCATGTTTTAAAGGATGTTTCCAGTAGACAAGGTAAGAGAAATAATTCCAAGAACAACAACCCCACGCCACCCACCCTGTGCAAAAGAAAAGGAAAAAGAAGGCCAAGACAAAATTAAAGATCTCATCTCAATAAAGCATTTATATAATGTATTCACAATGAAATACTCATAGTTCTTTTACTGTACATATTAGCCAATGATGCATCACCAGTCTATGTTTGACTCTTGTTTATAAATTGTTATAAACACTCGAGCAAATTTTATCTATTTTGAAGGACCCACAAGTTGTATCCACTTATACAACACTCATTATTAACTATTTATAGTCTAAATTGTTTATAATCAACTCCCCAACATGCTGGCCAACTTTCAAATTCATTGTTAACTTCCCATTTCTGAACCTTTTTCCTCATTAAACATTGGACGTGAATATAGTAGATTGATGATTGTTTAGCTTAGTAAGTCAATTATAATTAATGCTTCTGCTCGGCAGTATTTATCATCTTCGTCTGTCCATTTAATAGCTAATTCACCAGCTGTATGAGTATACATAAAGTGAAACAAATAAATCCGCAGCTAAGTACCTTGTTAAGAGAATATGTTTACTACAGGACATAAAGTGACAATCTTTTATTAAAATACTAGTTTTTGCTTGTAACTGCGGTAGTAACTCCCATTCTATAGCTCCTTGTAATGAATGTAGATGTTTACAGCGTTCTCATGTAATTTTGGAGGGGAGGCAATAAGTCCCCCTCGTTGTGTACTCTATTATATCGAATCTATGATCGGGGCCGGACAAACCCCCGCCTAGGCACACGATAAGTTTGATTAAAAAAAAGTTAGCTAACTTAACTTGAGTTCCGAGTGACAACCCAGGAAAAATAACATCAATCAACAAATAAAAAAGACTACGTTTCTGCACATAAGAAAAATGCTAATTTCTTTGCAACAATAATTGCAGTTTAGATCATGACTTGATATGCATATAATAATGGGAAAAGCATGAAAACTGACCATCCTGTCATGAACTTTTTCGAAGCCCAACTACGAATTACTTTGCAAAATGCCTGCAATATGGAAAACACTCAAGTCACCTTAAACCAATCCTTCATTATACATGATAAATTCAATGGCGACTTAAAACGAACATAGAAAATACATCTTCCAAAATCCGAATTGTTCCAAAATTGTTATAAAATTTACATATTTTCGCAGTAATTCACAAATTACCGTCAACCACTTTCCGCGCATTGTATCTAATTTACATTCGCATTTTTTAATTTTGCTTTAAAATAATTCCAATAGAAACGCTTCAGTAGAAAGGAAACGAATAGCAGTAAAAAAGTGAACCGCAAACGCAGCTCTTAAATTGAACCCAACGCTTAATCAGGGATCCTTCGTTACTTTAATCCCATTCAATTCAAGCGATGATCATATACGTATGAATCAACAATATAATAGTATATTATAGATTTAATTTACGTGCATGCATTGCATAAGAAAAGGAGGAGGAATTATGACCTCCTTGCCGGAGTGATGCGATAGGGAGGCGGCGGATACAGAATCAGAAGGAAAGGAAGATTTGGAACAGCCATTTTCTGAGATTGATAAGCTTCCCACAGGCAATGGAATCAGACGTTCTAGATCTCTATCTTTCTCTCTCGTTCCCATCTCTTTCCGTTCCCTTTAACTTTTCTCTCTTCTCTTTCACTAACCAACCTTAATACAACAAGAAAGAATACGTTAATTACTCTTATTTTCTATTTCTTTATATTTGTTTAAAATGTAAAGCTTTACTTTTTTAGGAAAAAAAATGGTGAAACAAAAAAGATAATCAAATTCGAGCTTTGATAGAAAAAATTATAAAGTCAAACATTAAATTTAATTACACATTATATGAAATCTATAAATTATTAAATATTATTAACTTATTCACTACTTATTTCGTGTGAAGAAAGAAAAATGTTATTTTGATTTACGTATTACATATTCCTTATAATAATGGACCATTATGAGTTTCATATGGGTCACTTTTTAATTTCTTTACTTACGATATTAACAAATATAAATGCTAGGTGTCTTTTCTCAATTTAAAAAATGTGTGTGGTTTGATTCAGTCCAATTTTAAAATTAATCGAATCGAACAAAGTATTAATGAAAATCTTAGAAATGGACATGAGTTTCATATCCAACTATATAATCATACTAGAATAGAACCAATCGATTTTGATTTTGTCCCTTCTGACTCTTTATATCGAATTTTTATTTAAAGTATAAAATTACTTATCAGATTGAAAATAGATAAAATCGAGTATGAAACTACTTATCATTGTTATAATCTAGCAATATAAAAAAATAAAAATAAACAAATTGAGCAAGGCAACAAACATAAATCATCTCCAAGACTCAAGATCAACTAATAGGAGCATAAAAATTATAAATTAGTTAACATAATATAAATGTAAAATTTGAATAAAAAATTAATTATTAAGAAAATTCATAAATTAATATATTATTAAAAATGAATGTAATATTTATAACCTAATTATTTTCAATAATCTTGAGGTGAAGATCTTGATTCTGATGATCGGTCACTTTGAAAGCAACTTGAAATTTGAGTTCTTATGAAAAAATTATTCCTTTTTATATTGGTGTTGAATTAAAGTTATGAATTTGTAAATATTTATAAAATTATTTAGATTTATATGTTATTGCCCATTAGATTTTGCTGAAGTGTCTGAAACATGAAATTTTGGTGTGAGATAATTTTGAGGTATGGTATTCAAATATGCAGTGCATCTTAGTGCAATATACAAGTAAAAAGGGAAGTTGGGGAGAATCAAATTTACTACTGATTTGAAGGGAGCATTGGGAATTGGATCAAAATCGATCGTTTTTTTATGAATGGTCCTAAAATCAACCTATTTAGTAAAGAAAGCATAGCCGAACCGACCAATTCTATTCAGTTCCCAAAAAAGTATCCACCCCTAATCGATTTACTAAATAGTAGGTCATAAATCACGAAAAAGCTCATGATTCAAATTAATGAGAAACATCAATGCTATTTGACTACCATTCTTTTTATGAATGAACCAAGCCATATTTAGGGCCATTTGACACGTCTTCTATCTAGAAAGTCAAATCTATTTTTAAGATTAAGAAATACAAATGAATATATTTGAATCATTTTCTAGATATGCTTTGAGGGTTATAATATTTTTTAGATTAAAATTTTATAGCAAGAAGCATTTACAGAAGTAAAGGAGGTAGTTATGTTGGAGCTATGCTATTTGTACATAAAAGATTTCATCAGAATTCAAACAGAAAAAAATATCACCTCTCTTTTGGCCCATGCAGCCGCATGGTAGGAGTGGATGCGGTCGCATGGTTCATTTGAAATGCTCTTGGAATTTCTTGCACGACTCCATGCGGCCTCATGATTTTTCTATCGTGCGGTCGTATGATAGTAAATTTGAATCCTCTTTTTTCTTGTGCGAAATTTCGTGTCATTTTAGGAATGTACTTATGGACGGAAATCAGACACCCGAACTGAAAGTTATGTACATTTTCATCCACGCTGCTTGAACGGAGTTGATTCATTTTATTTATTCTTCTGAACCCAGCACAAAACTTGTTCATTGACTTGTTAACTTCACTTCCATGGACTCCACATCATGAACACATAATTGCATGGTTTTGTTAACTCTTTTGAGGTCTCGATTGCGCCATCCATCTCCTTAACAAATATTGCACTTTCGATTGATTGTAGCCTATTTCAGCTCAAGTTAGGTCCTCTACGAAAGTTGTGGCATTTCTGTTATATAATACAATTAGTGTTATAAAAAGCTTATCTAGCATTGTCTAAGCTCGAAACTCTAACAAAACACATCGATTCGCATGTAGACCCCTTTTTTTTTTCAATTCCTAAACAACTCAATTTTTTCATTCCTCTTTCGTCTTACCTAAACGCTTTATTAATTTTTTAAATTATTTTTTTATTTTTTGAAAGTTTTTTATATGACTTTAACTTATTAATTTTTTATTTTTTAAAAAACTTTATATTTGACTTTAATTTTAAGTTTTAAAAAAAATTTGTGCAAAAGTTAAAAATGACTTTATCTAAATAATTAAATAAGATTTAAGTTATATTGTTATCTACATTATGTAATTACGATCTTGAGGCTCATTATTTTGTTGTAAACTCCAAAAACATATACAAATTTCTTATAAATTTATTAAGTATGACTTGTTAGTTGAAATTGAAACTATGAAAAATATTCTAATTTTTGTATTTCGAAAACTTGAAATTTTATAATTGATCAATGGCAAGAATTATTAAGTTATATTTATCATTTTTTATGTTTGATATGTATTATTTTAATTATCAAATAATTTTTGAAATGATTAAAAATTTAAAATAATCTTAAAAATATGAAAACACTTTTTTAAGCCTAAGTTTCGCCTAAACTCGTAATGTTTGAAGTTCCGTTTCTACGTCTAACCACGCTTTTTAGAACACTGGATACAACATAGGCGACATTATGATTGGAGTGTAAATTAGAAAGGTTCTTACAATTTCTGCATCCAATTGCACAAAAATTGTGCACCATTATCTTCTTCCGCTTTAGCTATACGAGTGCAATAACCTCAACATACCTCTTCTCAACAATGTCATTTGAGAGCAGGCCCATAGAAAAAGAATAATATTATATTGTACTATCGGTACTAAAACATCAATTTAGATGACACTACGTGAATTACACTTCTCATTTAATACCACGTTAGTGCAACCTAAATTAGGAATTACAAAAAATCCCCGTCAAACCCCGATACTCGCATGTATTTCCTCTAACGGGGCCGGAATTACCTGTGTAATTGGGTATTCGGGTCGGGGACGGGATGGGTACGGGTAACAAGGGCCCGTCTCGTCCCATCCAATTTTTAATTTTTTTTAAATAATTCAATATTTTTAATAGAAAACTCCATGAAATTTTATTAGTTATAATAGGTGATAAAAATTAAACTTATCTAAAAAATATGATAAACAATAAAAGTTCTAATTTATCAAATATATTTGAATAATTTAAATTTTAAAAATTAATAAATATATTATTATCTCACTTTAATGAACAATGTCAATAAAATGAATTATCAAGAATTTTAAAAAAAATAAAAAAATTAAACAGATAGTAAATAGAGTAAGGGCCAATCTCGCTCCTCCTTAAACGAGTAACGTGCGGGTACGAGATGGGAAATTACCCGGGGCGGGGTATTAAAATTAACACCAATGATGCTGTACTTTTAATTTTCTACTAAATGTGTAGGATCACGTATATTGGCTATTTCTAAACGTAAATAAAGGAAGTTTAAAATAGCATGTTTACATACAGTATTAAATGTAAAGTCCTCAATTGTAAGTGATTAATAGATAAGGATAAATTTGCAACTAAAAGAAAGTTAAAGATGCACAATTATATTAATGAGCAATAATTGAGCACAATTGGGTATTTTGGGGGAGAAGAAAGTTGATTTTTGTGAAGAAGCACAGCACTGGTATCGATAGCTATGAAAGATTACGAGGTAATCGTTCGTAAAACTCTAGTACAGCGAAACATAACCGATTATTATTTCTATCAATTAGATTCACGTGTTCAAATCGTCGATTGAGTTTCACTTCCATAATCCATTCTGCGTTTTCAAAATGAGTATTTTGGGGGAGGCATAGGTTAGGGGCAAGTAAATTGTGAAAGGTAATATAGAATAAAAGGAAAAGCAAAGCAGGGACTGATATTACAAGAGTTTCCAGTTTTAGATACTAAAAGGTTAAAAATCAAAAGGTTTTCACTAGCTGATGATATGGATTTTTTTTCTACTTCCATTTTGTTGTCAAAGCACGTTGTATGTATGTTGGTTAGTATCTGTAGTTGATTTCCCGGATTTTAGAATGGCTGATTCAGGTCATTGCTTAAAATTAACGGTGATTGTTCAAGCCTTTTGGCTCATATCCCACATATATAAAAATGGAATGTGTATTGTAAGCAAAAGGATCATGCTTTCAATTTGGCATCAACACACTAACATGGTATCTCGAAATTTATAAACATTTCATGAAGGCTATCATGTTATTTTCGATTGTGCAGAGTGATAATAGACCTTACGAATTGATTGGTTTTCAGTTTTGGAATCCTTGGACATCTATTGCAGGTAGAATATTTTCTGATCCCCGAGTGTGATGGTAGGCTATTACCAACCATACCATTTACTTGGGCTATCTGTTAACGACTTCTATGCCACAAGAGCATTATATACTAAGAAAAACTCTAACTAAACAGTAGGTTTCAATGCCTGATTTAAAGTGTAGAAGACTCGATTTAGCAAAATAACAGGAAGTAAGGTTAAGGTTTCTTGGAGTTGATGAGTACTTCTAAAATATTGCTTGAACAATTCCTTTAACCCAAAGGAATCAAAACTCTGTTTGATCAGGTTTCTAAATGGAAAATAGACTGGATTTGAATATTTTTGATGTTGTGCATTGAACAGTTTGGTTTAAAGGTATGGGTAATAATTAAACACACTAAAAATTTAAGAAGAATAACTATGGAAGTAAGGAACATATGAATCACCGCCTAGATCTCTTAGACATCACATATAGGATTAGCTAGCATTACAGAGTCTCAAAAATTTTCTACTTTAATTTTAAAAACAGGCGATCAGTCCTAAATAAAACTAACCTCTTGCTCCAGATATGACTTACGAACATATAAGGAGTTAAAACAATCTGCCTCAAATTTTGATCATAGAATGCAATTTTAAGACTCTAATACCCTTTGTATTTAAACCTGTGAAACTGGAATACCAGGAATAGAAAGCAATAAAGTGTATGAAAACCTAATTTCGGACTGAAGAAAAAACTAAATAATCATCCAAAACTCTAAATTGCTTTCCAAATCGTGTCAAATGAGAGCTTGAGCCTCAGAAGTCTTTCCTTTTTTTTTTTTTTGTTGTTGTAGATTTTGGATGAATCCTTCATTAGAATCTCCATATTATAGACAAACAGTATAAATCTTTGCTACAGAAATAGATACAAAGGACTATATATTTTACGGGGAGGGGGAAAGGATTTTTTTATTGGGAATGATTGGTCTGTCAGAAAAGAAAAGGG
>CAIGRL010167027.1:0-10589 GCA_903798325.1 Fraxinus xanthoxyloides | reverse complement strand
ATCACATAATTTTACATTTAATTGAATTTATCACATTATGAAACTTAGACTTAGATAGCGTTATTCTTTTTTTTTTTTTTAAAGTAATGTTATTCAGCATCTCTTGTCTTGAGTGCTAATTTAGGTGGTAATTGCATGATATTAAATAATAAATTCACTAAAATGTAATGTCACGTGATTCATTTAATTAAACATATCATGTGTAACTATTTAAACTAAAGCTAAATAGCATTATTATTTCTTTAATAGTCATCAGATTAGATATATATATTTTTTTATTTTATTTTAACCGCGAGAAGTTGCACCATAAAAATTGGAAAAGCCTTTTAAGTCCAATTTTACTGCGATTTTAGATTTACAACATGTGTACAATGAAAGTTCACAAAATTTCTGAATAAATTCTGAATACAAATAATTTATGAGAACAGTACTGATAAATAATATTAAAAATAAGATAGTTAGATATTATAACTTTCTAACTTCTTAAACCATATTTTTTTTCCTAACTTTCATTTTAATCACATTCTCTCATAAAATAATTTTTTACACGTAAATTTTTAAAAAAAAAAATTATGTATTTTTAATGGGAGTAGCTTTATTGAAGCAAGCATTCCTCTTTTATCAAACTCGTTTGAAGCAAATTAAAAATCCCGAAATTCGCAATCGAGTTGAAAGTGAAAGTTGTCAAAAACTGAATGAATGTTCTCAATATCAATTCATTTGAGTGAGATAGAGGATAGTGAAATTCGGAGAATTAATCCAACTATCATCCAAGAAAATTAGAATTCCAGAGTACCGGATTTGTCTTGAGATCTTTCAAGATTTCCCTCAAATGTTATGCATCTACTAAGAAATGGTTATTCTTTTTATTATTGAAAACTGAACTTTAAGGGCATTTTCAGTGATCGTTTTACTAATTTTCATAAAAATAAGAAAAAATAAAAGATGATCATTTTCTAGAAAGGACATGTTTCGTAACCTCCATCTTGCGGAAATGCATATTAGGGTCCGTTTGATAAGCAAATGTGGAAAGGAATTCTAATTTCATGTTAGTTGGAAAATAAAAATCCACCAAATCCATATAAATTCGTTTTCCATGAAATCAAAGAAATTGCGACTTAAAGTGATTGTACCTTGAAATTCGGTTTCCATTTTCACGTTGCAATCAAACAATCAAAGTGAAATTTGTTTTTTTTTCAGATGTGACATTTTCCATGAAAAATATGACAATCAAACAGGGCCTTAGAAAAACTAACCAGATGTAGTGAACTACAACTATAAATGAATTAGCCTACACTATATCTCGTATACTCTCATCATGTGTTGAGTTAGGTATTTAGTTGGTTCTTCAAGATCTTATTGCTATTTAAAATGAAATATTTGGTGAATAAGTAATCAATATTCCGGTATTGAGCTAGGCGGCAGCAGCAGCAGAAATGAGACCTAAAGAATCAACTTCTGCTCGATTAAATATCGTCGAATAGAATATTCAAGCAGCGAGCCTCGGCGGCCGCTCGTGCTGAATCCACCGGAACAGTTTTTTTTTTTTTTTTTACAATGAATGAACATTTAAGATTATATACCTCGTAAGTTCATTTTTTCCATATGTATCTTTTAGCTTAACTGGCAAGAACCTTTACTTTTACATAAGAGGTCCCTATTTTGAATCCATTTGGACTATTTCCGAAGTGAAATGTTTTAAATTCTACAATTTTTGCCAAAACCAAATGAAATAAGGGAGATGATTCAAACCCCAAACCTCAAGACAAGATATTGAACACTTAGCTATTGTGGTACTCATGAAATTTAATAATAAGTTTACCAGAATAATATATATTACATGTTAGCGATTTTAATGCAATTGTACAAATTCGAACCATGCTCTTCTTTTGAATTACACAAAATTTGGTCACAATATCATTTGGTAAATATTGTTAAATTTTACAACAAGTTATATATGTTTAATTTGAACAAAATAATTGTTATATTTAAATTTTAAACCTTGTTTGATTTCTTTTTTGTTTTTTTCAAAATACATTTTTTCTCTTCTTTCAACCACACATTTTTCAATAAATAATATTACATGCAAATTCAAAGTTTTTTCTTGTTTTTAACAACACATTTTCCATCAGATCACTATTTCAAAATTGCATTTTTTGCAATAAAAAATGGGCATACTTTATTAGTTACAACGGTCGATGATCTACGATCGCCCGTGCTGACTCGAAATCTTGAATCCACTGCTGAGCAATACATTAATGAAATACTAATAACATCAAAA
This sequence comes from Fraxinus xanthoxyloides, assembly GCA_903798325.1. Lineage (NCBI taxonomy): Eukaryota > Viridiplantae > Streptophyta > Magnoliopsida > Lamiales > Oleaceae > Fraxinus > Fraxinus xanthoxyloides. The sequence continues at coordinate 8,308 of CAIGRL010167027.1, read as the reverse complement.
ACTGTTCGAGTTTCCAGCCAACCACTAAATTGAATCTAAGCCAAATTTTGTAAGGAAACTAATGAGCCTATTCAACCTTCCACAAGATAACGATAGTTGGCCGACCATAGCGTTTCGAAGATTTTAATGTTCTATCATTAACTTTGCATTAAACGAACTTATACTTTGTATGAGTAATATGTATGTCGCCATCTTGGCTTAAAGATAGCGTTCCATGAACAAAGTTAGTCTTGGCTAGCCATCCCTAACTTTATATGGCCGATTAGAATATTTGACTCTCAAAAAAACTTAGTCACTTTTGGGGGCCTTCATTCTGCCACGTGGCTGAATTTGTATGAATATACACAAGAAGCAGTTAGTCAAACCACGATTAATTAAGAGGAGAATGAAGCATAATTTAACACATGAAAAAGGAAAATTAGACGTGTTTTTAAAAGTTGAAAAATATTTTTCATGGGAAAAATAGTAATAAAACACTTCAAAGTAGGAATTTAGGTGAAAAACTGACATTTTCTATAGAAAATAAATGCAATCAAACACATCCTAAGTGATAGTATAATCTAATGAGTTAAGGCACGTAAAATGCAAAAAGGAGTAGAAAGAAACCGGTAGTGGCATCTGGAAGTTCAAAACCACATACAATGCACATGATTGTGAATGCATCTCCAGCGACAGCAAGGTATATGGCTTTAGAAATGTAAGAGACGCTGAAGAGGCATGGATTGAGAGATGAAGCGGGACAATTTTTGTCGAGGGGAAAGGAAAAGTAGGAGGAAAATGGGCAGAGGAAAAGTGAGGAGCTTTTATGAATGGAATACTTGTTGAAGGATGGTTTTGTTAGTTATCTTTGTGCATGGCAAGAATTCTTTCTCCTTATTCCTAAGAAGGATAACACTAAATCCCTTTTCCATTTCACTTTCACTGCATTACAGCTGATCACAGGAGTAATTTGCATTGCATGCCCATATATATGAACCATGTCAAAATTTCCAACGTTCATATGAAATGTTTCTTAAAGGTTTGCCCTACTGCCCCATATTTGCAATAATGAGGCTATATATAGTAATGGAAGTAGCTCCTTTCGACACTTAATTTCAATTATTAGTAGCTCGGGACGAGATTTTACACTTCTTTATGTTGTGTTCTATACTTGTTTGTGTTGGATGATACAAGATTTTCTTTGTAGAGCCATCATAAATCACCATCTCAAGCTTATCATAAAGATGAACGCACAAGCCGGAAAAAGGAGAATGTGAACCTTACAGAAAGTAACTTGAAATCCCAACATCTTTGTTTAGAAAAATAGCCATCCTTACCCGCACGATGTTACAATCTGATGGGGGTCAAAGGGCCACGATGAACATAAACACAAGGTGAAAAAGATACATTATGTCAATATAGAAAACACTTGATGGTTCGTCTCCTACTAAAAAGCGATCATAATCCAACGGATGGACACTGCTTTCTAGCATGTTCGGGAATCAACGTCACTAGGGTCTCCGCTGGCACACCCTTCAACTCTGAATATAAGATCATGCGAATTTTAACTAGATATAATGTTAACAGTAAAAGAAAAATGTCAAGTCTAGTTTGTATTCAAGAGCTTCATACCAAGAGGCTTGAAATTGAAAAGTGGAGGAAGAAAACGTCCACTTGGCAGACGGGTATTTGGCTCACGTAGCTCATCAAAGAAGGGGTGGCTCAAAGCATCCAACTGCAACAATATAGAGGAGTCAATTTCCAAAGTACGTCCACACAGAGTATAAGAGCAATCACGAATTAGCCCGTGAGCTTCTATTAAAATCCAGCACCAACAAATTGAGAAATGTGAGTGAAAAAGCTTCAATTCTGGCTCTCTCTCAATTTCAAATATGGGTAGCGTTCAACAATACTTTTAACCCATTTTCAGTTGTGAAAACAACCTAATGTGAAAAATATGAAACAACAGAGGCAAGGTAGACAAATTACACCCTCTCCCCAGCCAAGAAAAAGATAGATTTCCAAAAACTTACAGCCGAGCAACGTAAATTAGGAGAGTATTGTAGCAGTCTTGAAACAAGATCAACAGCTTCTGGAGGCATGCGTTTGTGGAAAATCTGATAAAAGAACAAAGACATAAATGAATAGTGAAACGAAAGAATAAAAATAAACAAGCTGAGAAAATAAGCATAAACACATATGGTAACAAATACCTTGTGCCACGGATGAGCTTTAATTTGTGGGAATCTATACTCTGTATAGTTAGGATTCATGCATTTTATTTCCTCCCTGGTTGGAGTACCCAAAACCTGAAAGAGAGCCAAATTGGTTATTGGGGCATAGGAAGCATATGAGGGAACAATAGCAATTTCAAAGACAAAGCATTCATTTAATCGAAATTAACAATAACAACTTCCAATACCAGCTTGAACTAATTCAGACTCTATCCAGAAATGGCATTAAATTATAAAATTAATCATATAATCTTGTCACACTCTTTTAGATGTAAAAGTCATTAAGACAAACCAATCCACTGCCTACAGGTCACAAAACTCTCACCACCCGTCAGGAAAAACACACACTCAAAGGAAACAAAAATCCCAAGGAAAATTACAAGTATGGTAAAAATCCAAATAACTAAGAGATAACTGAGAAAGTGCACACGTGCATTTACAAGTGTCTCTGTGCGTGCGTGTGTGCGTGTGTGACTCTCTCTATGTGTGTGTGTGTGTGTGAGAGAGAGAGAGAGAGAGAACCTTAATAATCTCAACAAGCTGGTCTACTCCACTCTCACCAGGAAATAATGGCTGAAAAAACAAAGACCAACAGTACCATTTAAGAGAAAACCTTGCTTCCAACAGTGCAAACTTGTGCAAAAAGAAATAAGCCAACTACCTGCCCAAGAAGAAACTCAGCCAGCACACAGCCAGCAGACCATATGTCAATAGCTGTAGTATACTCAGTCGCTCCAAAAATAAGCTCGGGTGCTCTATAATATCTAGAGCAGATGTAAGAAATATTGGGCTCCCCTTTAACCTATGAAAAATCATGGAAGAAAGTCATAAAGCATGCCAGTTTCATAAAAGTTACCCCATCTTTATGATAGCATTCTACATACCAAAACTTTGGCACTCCCAAAATCACATAATTTAACCTGGTGGGTATGTGGATTTACCTGCAAAAGGTCACAAGTATTATCTTGAAAAAGTGATTTTCTATGGGACAAGCGAGTTGAAAGGGGCAACCAAAGGCAAAATCTGAACGCAGATAAACACGCTCATGAAACATGTCAATCTTCCAAATCAAAGCACCCATAATATTGGTATGTCTACCGACAAAAGATTTGATTTCTCGTAATAGTGGGAGGTCTGCATATAAAAGGGTTGATTTCCTAGGACATTTCAGAAAGGTATCTAAGTCGAATTAAATGACAAATATTGATTCATATAGCAGACCCAAGTTTGTTGTGAATAAGGCTTAGCCTCTTCTTGTAGAGAGAGTGTGGTGTCCCAAATGGCATGAATGAAGTGCAAAGCATGACTCAAGTTAAATTTCTTTCTGAAAGGCTCTTGCAGCTTTAGAATAACTGAATTTCCAATTAAAAAAAATACTCTGATTGGAATATATAAAAACAATCCTGAACTCGCCAACCTAAGACCTCATATTCCAGTTTCACACAAGAAATAGAAAACACTAAGGATACTCATTTTTGACAAGTAGAATTAATTTACCTTACGTGTATTTGATGAAAATTCAAACGTAAGAAAGAAAAGAGTGTATGAAAGTACACTTATTTATCTTTTCTACTGGCATAAAGCCACCAAAAGGAAGTTCGACAGCTTGAAAAACTAAGGGCCAACAAGTGAAAAAGCGTTCTCTTTCCTATTTTCGAAAACGCGTTTTTAGAAACAAGTTAAAAATTTACAAAGAAAACCCAAAACGGTCGTTTTGGTGTTTTAAGTTATAATCAAACCAAAATTTTCAATTTCAAAACAATTTTTCAAAATACCAAAAAGGACACATTTTCAACAATCTCAAAATGGACGCTCAAAACACAAAACCCAAAATGAATTCAAAACTCAAACTACAAAACTGAAACACAAAGAGAACAACCCCTAATTTTTTGATGTCAAACATAACTAATGTTCCTAAATTTCAGCAACTTCTATCCAAGAAGTACAACATAGAATCAAAAGCAAAATAGCATGAAATGTACCAGTAGATTTTGAGGCTTGATNTTTCGAAAACGCGTTTTTAGAAACAAGTTAAAAATTTACAAAGAAAACCCAAAACGGTCGTTTTGGTGTTTTAAGTTATAATCAAACCAAAATTTTCAATTTCAAAACAATTTTTCAAAATACCAAAAAGGACACATTTTCAACAATCTCAAAATGGACGCTCAAAACACAAAACCCAAAATGAATTCAAAACTCAAACTACAAAACTGAAACACAAAGAGAACAACCCCTAATTTTTTGATGTCAAACATAACTAATGTTCCTAAATTTCAGCAACTTCTATCCAAGAAGTACAACATAGAATCAAAAGCAAAATAGCATGAAATATACCAGTAGATTTTGAGGCTTGATGTCCCTGTGACACACTCCAATACCATGGTGGATATAAGACAACGCTCTGAAAATCTGCCAAATAGCAGCTTAGTTAATTGAATATTCGTGCAAAACTCTGGTAAATTTCATTTGTTTATACACCAAGAAAACACAGGCAGAACAGTAAAATGTCTGGTGTTCCCAAAATAAGCGATAAATAAACATAAAACCAGTATTCAGCAAACAAACTATCAAAGTTAGTGCACATATAACATTATTGAAGAACATCATGAATAAAACCCATCAACATTTGTGTAAAAACTGCAAAGAAAATTCTATGAGATTTGAAAGTACAAGAATCAATCAGATATCAATGTAGAAAGCAAGTTCCATTAAACATAAACAAAATTCAGAATAGGAGAGCTTCATTTAAGGCCAATTTAATCAAGACTTAAAATAGCAGTTTCAAGAGAAGAAAGAGGCTAGATTTGGCATCCACACCGAGTTATCAAGAATCTGAACAGGTACGCATACCATGCATTAAACCGAGCTTGCATTACCTGGTAAGTATACAGCTTGACATATATCAGTGGTATCCTCTGGTTCAACTTACTATAGTGCTTGACAACGCGATGAAGAGTTTCTGGGACATACTCAAGTACCAGATTAAGATATAGTTCATCCTTTTCAGTTGTAGAGAAGAAGCAGTGCTTCAAGGACACAACATTTGGGTGGTCAAGGATACGCATGGTTTGTAACTCTCGGTTTTTGTATCTCTTGTCTTGAAGAACCTTCTTGATGGCAACTGTTTCTCCTGTTTCTAAGCATTTCGCCTAAGAATTCAGGGGAAAAAAAAAAAACAATGATACTTATAATTGTCATCAAAGAGAATAAATGGGATTCCAAGTGATAAACCATTTAAATAAAATATTCATATATTAATCTTCGATGTTTTTAATCACATTATTACTGCAATTTTAAAGTAAAAATGGTATCTTAATAAACAGCTCACTCCTAAATTAATCAACCCATATTATGCCACCAAACAATCCCCAAATTATTACAACCCATGGTTATTGCTCAAGAAACCTCCACAGTAAGACTTTACCTGAAACACTACTCCAAATGATCCGTGCCCGACAACGCGTTCAGCCATGTAACTAATGGTCTGGAAACACCAAAAGAAGATAAAACAAGGAAAAAATAAATGCAACTGTAAAACATTAAGGAAGATACATTAGGTAGGAATTAGAAATAGGAAAGGTCTCAAAGAATACACGTAAATGACATTAAAATACCCCAACAAACCAACATTTAACCCATATATTTATGATTACACCTAAAAGAGAGGATTTTCATGAATAGAAACCCTTCTTATTGGATTATCAAGATACTTTCCTAAAATTAAACTGTTATCAATGGAGAAAAGTGGTCGCAAATCTGTAAAAGCATATATAATTAGCATAGCCAAAATTATGAATACACAAGGTATTGTTTCCTTATCGAAATGCACATAAACTTGAACCAGAAATGACAACACATGCTATGGCACATTACCTGCTTTGGCTGGCCATTTCGACCCCCAATTGCAGTCACAATTATGTGGCCAGCCTCAGTCCCATTACCATTCACAACTGTAGCTTCCATTTCCTATTAAACGAAATCAGAACCATCATTAAACGAGGAAAAACCATTCTCCCGGCTGAATAATTCTTATTAGGACAGAACGAGACAGAAAAAATACAAGTATCTTTTACATCTTGAACATACATACCTTGTCATCCCGGATTGTCATGTCATTCATCTCCTCGGGCAATCTATCAACCCCCACAGCATGGCTGCTTGATTCCCTTAAGCCAGAAGTAGGCGCTATGCCCACCGAACCCATTTGATAAAGTCTTGTAGCTTGTATTACCGCAATAAGGCATTCACCTGCTAAAACCACCACATGTAAACCGCTCCGAACTACATCTGCATTTATACTAAAAAAAATTCTATCCCGATACGTTACATCCCTCTTTAATTGAAAAGTAACCGTTTTAAGTGAAATTATTTTCATTGAAACGCATTGACCAAATATGTCGAGGAGTCAAACAAATCTGATACGTAACGGCAAAATCAAAAACAGAATTACATGAAACTCACAAGGACTTTACTGGCACCTCTTAAACTAGGCGAATAGTCAATACAACAATTACTCTGCCTCGGAAATAAAAGATTAAACAGCTGGAAATACACCTATATGTGTAGTAAACAAAATTATTTTCATTTTAATCAATAGAAAATATACGACATCAACGTTTTATTCAGAAGTGACATAAAGCAAGCCTGGCAAATCAAATAAGCTGCATGACACAACAATAACAAATGGACTCAAAACATTACCTAATCTAAAATAAATTTGGAGATTGAAAAGTAACAAAAACACGAGAACAAAGCCTCTTTACGGACAGCTAAATCCACAGGAGGCAAAGAAATATGGTATCCACTCTTGGAAAAGAAATGATAAGAGACAGATATTGGCATTCAGTTGTGCATCTTTATCCTTACCGCTACATAAAAGTAACTAGTAACTAGTTTGACTATTGTGTTTTGTATAATATAAACTAAAATAATCAACAAAAAAATTTCAATCAGTATCAGATAATGCAATTCAAGATTATGACAATATGAACCATAAAGTCAAAAGACGAAACAAGGACAGTTGGTCGTACAGATATTTATCTAGAAAAATTACACAATAGAACCAAATGAAGACAGATTTAAGGTCGTAAGAAACCAACAGAAAAGTAAGGACATCCAGAAAGCTAAAGCAACAAGGCTACTTTAAGCCATAGCTCAATACAGTGAAAAGAGAACGCCTCTCAAATTTTGTCAGATAAGATTAACTATCCACAATATAAACATCTTACAGAATTTAAATTCTGTGTGGTATCAATTTATCTTGAATCTGTTGTGACATCTAAATAAAGTAATCCAATCTCTATATAATAGACTGCATAAGATATGAAATAAAAATATACACCAAAACTAAGAGTGTTATCAATTTGGCTGCCACTCAAGTAGTGGGACATGTGTTGCATAGATTTAAAGGATCTTCCACTCACAAGAGCGATGATATAGGGGTAGAACATGTTAGAAGCAGGACAGGTGGGCCAAAATTAATATGGTCTACTGTGATTGTGAAGGATGTAGTTGTGTTGGATTTTTCAGTAGACCTAGCAATGAACTGAACAAAATAACAAAGAAATGATTCACAAAGCCAACTTCAAGTTTATTGAGAATAATGATTAGTTTGTTGGTGTCGTCGTTTTAATTCCTACAATATCATATAGATAAAAGAGTGTTGATGCACCCGATTTTAAAGTGGTTGAACTGGATATCAAGGCCTTCTACCTCCACAGGGAAAGGCATTTTTAAAGCATAAGCCTCAAGACAAATTAATAAAATAATTCAAAAGAATATAAAAAACAAAAAAAAAATGATCATGATAAACCATATCTTGAAAATTCCATATAAAACAAATTAAGAATGTTAAAAATATCTCTTGCAAAAACAAATATAAATAAATCAATAGAATTGCAAATATTTTTTTCTCAAATTAGCAATCACAAAAAATAAATAGAACTAGAAATGACCTAGAAGCTTCCCTTAGCATCACTATTTATAGGATCTTTAAGAGAGTTATCAACATTTTTAATTCCCCTATCATCCTCCTCACCACTGTCACTTTATTCTCATTCTTTATAACCATCCTCCACCTAAAATCTTTCCTTCCC
>CAIGRL010167026.1:0-21585 GCA_903798325.1 Fraxinus xanthoxyloides | reverse complement strand
TTTGTACCTCTTTAGGCTTTGTTGTAGATCGCATTTCAATAAAGGCTTGAATTTTACTAGGGTTCACTTTAATGCCTCTCTGATTTACCACAAACCATAAGAATTTTCCTGACACAACCCCAAAAACACATTTCATCAAGTTAAGTTTCATTATGTACTTCCATAGGATATTAAAGGGCTTCCTATAGACATTTTAAATGATTTTCTATTTGGAGGCTTTTGACGAGTTTGGTGTCGATATATACCTCAATTGTCTTGTTACTAGCATTTGATATGTAGAGCCAACTTTTTTCAATCCAAATGGCATTACTTTATAACANCGCATTTCAATAAAGGCTTGAATTTTACTAGGGTTCACTTTAATGCCTCTCTGATTTACCACAAACCATAAGAATTTTCCTGACACAACCCCAAAAACACATTTCATCAAGTTAAGTTTCATTATGTACTTCCATAGGATATTAAAGGGCTTCCTATAGACATTTTAAATGATTTTCTATTTGGAGGCTTTTGACGAGTTTGGTGTCGATATATACCTCAATTGTCTTGTTACTAGCATTTGATATGTAGAGCCAACTTTTTTCAATCCAAATGGCATTACTTTATAACAATATAGTCTTCGATCTGTTACGAAAGCAGCATACTTCTCGTCCGATCCATACATAGGAATTTGATTATACCTTGAGTATGCGTCCATAAAACTTAACAACTCATGTCTCGTAGTTGCATCTACCATTTGATCAATTTTGGGGGAATGAAAAACTGTCTTTAGGACATGTTTTATTTAGATAGGTAAAATCCTAGCAAGTTCTCTGTTTTCTATTACTTTTTAAAAGTAATACTCGGTTATGTATCTAAACTGGATACTTAGCTTCATGGATAAAATCGTTTTTCAACAACTTATTAACTCGCTTTTCAACGCTTCATATTTCTCAAAGCTCATATGTCACCTTTTTTGGGGTCAATTTTCTAGGAACGGCAAGCCACTCTGGGGTCTATACGTACCATGTTAGCATGTATCAAAACGAACGCATCAACGTTCGCTTTCAAGAAATTTTTCAACCGGCTTCTCATAGGCTCAATCAATTCTTTGCTAATTTTTAAAGTTTTAGTTACATCATCTTCACTAACGATGAAACTTTCTAATTCTTCAACTGCTGCTACTGCTTCGAAAGTATGGGAGGGTTGATTGAATCATTGATTTTTAATTTTATTTTTATTTTTTTTTTTTTTAACCAAGGTTGTTTGTTTCCACTATTGCTATTACATGCTCTTGGGGGACTTGTGATGTAGTCTTCCTTGGATCATTAAGGTGACTTCCTTTCAAGCCCAGGGCTCCTCGCCCAATTTCACTGGCAGAGTGGTCTGTTCGTGGGGACTTCACCTCCTCTGATGGAATTGTAAAGCTTCGACACAAGGATCCATGAATAATATATCTGCATTCAATAAAAAAAAACACTTCCATATAGCACATTTATCGAATTTTCATTGTCTATGAGCATATTAAAGTTGAAATAAATTAGAATAAAATTGGTTGAAAATTGAAAAAGTGTCAATCCCTCAAAGAAAAGCTAGAAGAATGTAAATCACTTTATATTACTCAAGTTTGGGACTTGGGTTTGGGCTCCAAGCCTTACCAATAGTTTTTGAAGGGGAGAGAACCTACATGCTAGTAGGTTGAGCCAAAGCCCACGCCGTTCGACCGGCCGGCACGGTCACGGGTCGTGGGCTTGGAATATTTTTTTGGTAAAATAATATTTGATTTATATTTAAAATAATAATATATTTATATTATTATTAATTTCTCCTCGATTTTTCTATGGCTGACACGTGAATTCTTCTAGAATGATAGTTACGGTTGGCGGTTGCTGTCCAAAAGGTTTGTCTGCTGGAGACACAACTTTTCGGCTGTTGTGTCTTTTGGACACAATTTTTCAACTTCTATAAATAGGCCCCTATATCCCTAGTTTCATTCACTCAAAAATCAATTCTGATTTTATTCTTCTTCCAAAATTCTTCCCTCATCCCTACGTTATTCATATTTTGCAATCCAACCTCGAAAAATTATTTTTTTGCGTTTTAGTCTTTCAATTTGTAGAAAGACCAAAACACTAGTAGGTTCGCTAGGACTAGTAATTTGTAGTGCTACTATTATAAGTCAATGTCGTTATATCTTAGGAGACGAGTGTCGAAATACCGTCAGCACCAGTGTTGGGCATTATCGTCTTAAGGATAAAGAGTCGAACCTTGCCTCGACCATCTTTTGGTGCCTTCATTTTCATGTTGTTGTTCTGCCCAAATTTATTCACGGTAATTTCATTACTTGCCTATTATTTCAAACAAAATTTTCTCTAGCTACCATCGCTTGTGTAATTACTGTATCATCTTTAGAACACGTGAGTTCATTATCATATTTAACCAATTTAACTAAAAGAATAATATTTTTTGAATTACCTTGATTTTCATGACTTTCTAAGCCTGAGCTATTACTTACTCTTTGTTCATGATTTTAACATTTTCTTCCTTATTCGAGACCGAACTCGTCAATCTTGATATTCTCGTCAAGTTATCTCTCATCTCTTTTAGCTTTCTCATTATGTCATTCCACGTCGTTGCTACTGCTAGGATCATTGCCAAGAAACTCTTCGTCAAATTCTAATGCTTCTATTTTAGCAGGATCTAACTCCGTTCGACTCATTTCTACGCAAATTTAGACAATTTTTTGTCTAAAATAATAAGATTGTGATTATCTTCGTTCTGGTTTTCCACATATGGCACCAATTTGTTGACTTCAAAATAGTGATCAGCAAGTTTCCCTCACCTTGACATGATTCTCCTCTCCTAAACTTCCTATTCCGTCGCTTGATAGAGAGTGAGAGAAGAAATGATTATTTGAGTGGAAGATATTTTGATTTTCAGATAACGTTCTTCATCTCAAACACACCTATTTATAGATTTCTCTTTAGACTTTGTGGGTAAATGGGTCTTTCTAGTTCATGATTAGTGGCGGTCACTGATTGATTGATTTCCAACTAACTCTGTTATCATTTTATGTCTTATTTATCTACTTAATCCTTTCATTTTAACTCAAGTGTGTTGGTTCGCATTGTTTGGAGTCGCTTACAAGTGTTTTTTTTTTCAGAAAAAAAAAAAAAAAAAAANAAAAAAAAAAAGGAAATCCGTCATTTAATGGATAAAATTGAGGAAATGACTAGTTTTTCTACATAATTAAAATGTTTTAGATGGATTGTGCTAAAAACAAGATTCAGGGTAAATTTGTTACATTTTGCAAAGATTAGGTACGAAAAGTCCAAATTACCTATAAAATATAGATAAAAAAATAACATTTAAATACCAGCTTCCTTAAAGATTTCAAAAAATTGCTCGCCTTAAAATACTAAAAACATAAATAGCTTTAACTAATAACCAACAGAGCGTTTAAGGTTCTTAATTGTTACTTTAAATACGTTCTTGAAAGTTAATAATATAGAGGAATATGCACTCGAGTCAAGATCATCACTCGTAGTATTATATTAATTTAAATTATTTAAAATAACGATTTATCTCTTCTCTTCCAGTGTGATTTCGTTCAACTCTTCAAACATTGAACGCTGCGAACGAGCCACTACTTAGAACCATTGAATCTTGTAGACTTCAGTGTGTGAGCTTCCTCCGTTGAGTAGAATAGTTGGAGAATTTTCAAAATAATGAGAACTTTGACAGATAATGATAAATTTAAATACAAAATAAATAAAGGCAATTATTTTACTGAAAAAACAAAGATTGGAATATCACCTTACAAGTAATAATAGAGTTAAAACTTGGATGGTCCCCGTACTTTGCATGCGAATAAAGTTTCTAAAATTTCAATGAGAAAATTACGCCATATAACCCTTTCTCTTTTATTATTCCAATATACTGAATGAGAAGAGGAGCAGACTCCGGCGAATCAACCTTGAAGTTATGTAATTGTAGCAAGAGAACTTATGGTGACCTTCTGCTTTTACCATTTTTTTCCTTCTCATTTTCTTTTAATGTGATGGTGGTCTTATTTAGGTGATCTAGTCATGTGTCTGCCGTGAATGTAGAAAGGATGGGGAAGCTTGGTGGCGGGATTAGGCTGTGACAGGGTTTTATAAAAGCGAAGGTAAAAGTTGTAATTCTTTTGAGTTTGACCCAGCAGGAGGCTGTAGTGGTGGTGGAGCTTGATAGTCGTCGTGATGGCTGGTAGTGTTCTAAAGTTTCAGATCTTAAAGACATGATGGTGATAGTGGTGGAAGGTGAACGAGTAACGACGCGCAATGGTGGGATAGACGGTGGTAGGTGATGCAGATTGTAGTGGAGGTGGTCTTGATGTTGGCGAAGGTTATTGTGAAAGAAAATAGGAAAAGAATTATCGATTCAAATGCTTTAACAAACCCTTTTCTCATACATAAACTTTAAATTAAACTTCATGCTGAAATCCAAGAAATCAATTGAAAATAAAACATACATTGATCCTTAGATGTCGATTCTTTTTCGAAATAAATTATGATCTTCCAAAGTGATTTGTGGCGTTCTCTTGATTTTTTTTTTTTCTCTCTATTTATGGGGATGTAGAGAAGAAGAACATCCACACTCACCATGGGGACCATGACCCCTATAATAATATTAAGATAATGAATGGTAATTATCTTTCATTTGTTTCAAATCAGCCTCTCGTCGATTTAAAACAAACTTCCGATCTCTACAATTTAATTCCATGAAACCTAATACCCATTAGTTAAAATATAACTTTATTGGATCACTTTAATTGATTAATATTCTTTAAATAATAACACCACACACTTTAATATATTACGTGTCACCCCATACATGTTAGAATTTTTCAACATATTGCCTGCATCGATGGTGGTGAGGACTGTTTTTGTGGTGGTCTTTTATTGTAGCGAGATAGTGTGATGAGTCATTTGTGTTGGTGGTAGCGAGATGACATTAATGGCACTTGTAGGTTGTGGTAGCACATATGGTGGTGATAGTGATGGTGGTGGTGGTGGTGGTGGTGGTGATGGTGATGTTGTTGATAGTAACAATAGTTGCATAACATAGTATGTAACAACAAATGGTAGCGACAGCAATGACGTAACATGACATGTTATGACATAGTTTGTCAATGGTGACGGTGAAGGATTTGGTGCTAATGGCGGTTTCAGTATCAATGGTAGCAGTAGTGGTGATTTAGACCTTGATCTTGAATTTAGAGCATCCCCATATATACATTGGTGATTTAGATTATTTTAAAACAATTTTCACATGAGCAAACTAGACATTGACTTAACAAAAAAATCATCTCCAATGCTATTAAAAAATAAAAATGCATACATTGTCTAAAGCTCTGTCTGTTCAGTTAGACATGCTGACTCAATAAATTTTTTTATTCAATTTTTGTTGCTAGACCTTTGGACTTTCCCACTCCTTCTCCCCATTTTTTTATATTTTTATTTTAGGGTAGTTAAAATAAGTCTAGAACGCAATCCATAAATAGAACCCACTGGAGACAATTTTTAAGCTCGAATGTGTTCACTAGGCATTAATTTTACGTAAACCTAAAGTCTTTCAACTTATGTGTCACGTAGATTACAATTCATATAATACATTGGAGATGCTCTTAGTGATACTTCTAGTTCCGTAAGCACTTTCTTCACCCCCATCTGATCTTTTGTGAGGGGTGGGGGTAGGGTGTGGTTTATTTTTGACTTGTTCTTTGTATGTTTTTGTTGATTTGAATATTTTGTAATTGTTAAATTGTCTTCTCTGGTGTCACATGAAATTTTTGAATGGATGATAAAATTAAGTAAAACACCCTGATAGTTACTAATTTATATCGAGCATCCTATGACACGCTGCTCCATTGAATCTGCCACGCATCCTATTCCTACTCAACCCAAACTAACCCATAGGTTGGAGGGAAAATGTTGAGTATTATGAAAAGTAAATACTCAGCAAAATACAAAATGTGCAGTTTCTATCAATATAAAAATTTAATCACAAATTATATATCATTCCATACCACATCTCATCAAGAGTAGTCGGCAATCGAACAAATCCTTTATGTTATCTTGAATTCCCGAAGAAGTTCGCATTTCATTTCATTATAAGAATACAAAGATCGATTAGAATTAATTCATTATTATTCATTGGGAAAAAATAATCATGTCGAAAGAAACTGTGAAATCTCTAAGTGATGACATAGGAGGAGCCATCGCAGATCTGCTTGAATATAGTTTTAAGATTGTTGGAGATGGTATCCCTTTAAATTGGCTTGAAATAAACGACTCCGCTGTAGATTCACAACTCTACAATAGATTTCAAGGCACGTCATAATGCTTTCCTTAAGACTATATTTGTCTCAAATAAATGAGCGGACATGGCCTCCAAGATACAATGGCAATAAAAAATTTGTTGGAAACAAAATACGTCTTTAAAGAAACTAAGAACTTTAAATAGAAAAAGGAAAATACAACAAATCATCGATCTTATTTATAGAATGTAAAACATTCCTTTACAAGAGTTACAACTTTACTTTAGAGTCACAAGCATTCGAAAATTTAGTTACATAATCGAATTTGGGGTGGAAAGGGGCCAAAAGCACCAGTTCCAATTTCAACAGGGGGCGGCCACCAGAGGCTGGCCTCCGGGCAAGCAGGTTTGCCTGCTTTCCGCACCTTGGTCACCCTATAGCTTTGGGTGGCTGCCGACTAGCCTGTTGCGGCTTCGACTGCCCCAGTTGTGGCCGAGCCTTCCTCGAGTGATTATTTGGCTCGTGCAAACTCTTTGATGCATCGTATAATGTCAAAAAAAGGGACATTATTTAGAAAATCTTCCAAGATGTGAGCTAAGTGCCAAGGTCACCAAATTCAATAGTCAATCCTCATCGATTATATACAACTGAGTGGGGAACAAAACGACTATTCAATCCCCTTAGTGATATTTTTCTTATTTTTGTGATCTAATCACAAATGCAATACCCCAATAAATCATTTGCAGAATTAGAAGGCATCAGATTAGTCCACACTCCCAAAGCATCAGTTATTGAGCACATAATTTCACTCGTTGGCACCTAAAAAAGGAGCTCGAGTCATGAATAAAGGTTAGTATCCCCTCAGAATTGAGATGACATGTAATAATTCATTCAATAAATTTTTTTAATACTGTTAGATACCCAACATCTAGGTATGAAAGCGCGAAGAAACCTTTGCATGCCTCCGTTAATGTTAGTGAGCCTATGTCACATAATAATTATCTACCAACAGTCTTTACATTAAACTAGATATACTTCTATCTATCCAATGAATAGCGTCTTCACCTATAATCGTCACCTCTACGGCAAAAATAAGTTATGGTCGCAATTGTCAGGTAAACTATACAATGTAATATTATGAAATATAACACTGATCATTATGTATGTCAAAACTGATTTCTTTATTAAGTTGTCCATTATGTTAATAAATGGTAGGCTAGAGAGAAACTAATTTTAACAAACTTGAAATTTCAATTATGACCTCGAACAAATTTATGATCCCATCAGCAGTCACACAGTTGTTTTGGCAAGAGGAATAGGTAGGATGCATACATTGTACTTTTGTTTTATTATTATTGTTGTTGTTGTTGTTGTTGTTGTTATTAATATTATTATTTTGTTGACGTAGGAACCTGCAGCCGCTATTTGTGAGTGCATACTGGGTAAATCTCACTCCATGTGCAGTAGCTCGCAAACCACACATGAGAGATAAACTGCACTCGACAAGCGACGGACTCGACTGAGAAAGTGTTGGCGGGAAATTCAAACTCGTGACTTTCGGTCTCCGCATTCACCTATTCCACCAATTCGACCACCCCGAAAGGGTATTCTTTTGTTTTATTTGTTGATAATCATATGGTGCCCTTCTTATCCATTTGGCATGTTTGTATTGAATACCATTTTTTTTTATTATGCACCAATTTATCAATCACTCAATTATAAACTATGTGCCATTAAAGTTATGGAATCAAATCTCTACTCATTTTATATTGTTCAACAATTTATCTATCACTTAATAAACTAAAATTAAAGTTTTATAATCAAATCTCATATCATTTTATATCACGCAACAATTAATCAATTAAAGTTATTAATAATGTCATATAGTATTATCCTATGTGTCTTTAAGTGATAACTTATCTTTAATAGTAATAATGTCCCTACTTTTAAGATGATATATCAATAATGACACTTGTTTCCTATCTAAACAGGTGCTTAGTGATCAGTAATCATGATGTTAAATAACATTATTTTAAAGTTACAGTAATATTACCTCGAAAGTTTCTTTCAATATTTTCAACGTAACTAGGAAACTAAAACTAGAACGTGAAATTTAATGTGAAATAATCTAGAATCATTACTTTTTTAACATATTTGGTTTGTTAAACTGAACATAATATCTAATGAATCTATTTATACGCTTTTTTTAAAAAAAAAAAAAATCGCATTGCATCAAACATTTTGAACATGTCTTTAAGAAATCAAAACTAATCTCATTTTGTGTTATGCAAAACTAAAGTTGTAGAATAAAATCTCACGAACTACTTATTCAACACAAGTGTTTATGCACGTTAGACTGAATATAATAATTAACAAATTTCTTTATATGCCTTTCTTCTTTAATCGCATCTCATGCGACATTATGGAAAATAACAAAGATTCAATCGATAGAAAAAAGATAATTATCTAATCCGTAATTATTATTATTATTTGAATAATGCTATTTGTATATAATGATTTACATACAGATGAGGTGTCAAAAAAAAAGTCATGAAGTTTTTTTTTTTGAAAAAATTTTGATCCAACCATATCTCAACATGCCATGTGTATGTAAATTATTATGTATATGTAACACAACTGTTATTATTTTACACTTTTTGTGTGTACGGACTGGTAGAGGGCCACGATACGATCAAATAATTGCAGTACAATATTTTTCATTTCATTCAAAAGACAACTGGTTAATAAAGAAAATATGAAGCAAAAAAAGTTGCTAATGTGACAATAACACCTTCACTGTATTTATTTATCAAAGAGAAGGGCCCAATTATTGGAGGAATATACTGATTCATGAACTTCCCGTGAGATATTTCATTTATTGGGGCTACCTAACAAGTTAATTAATTGAAATTGTAATTGAAGTTCTCAATCTATTTCTGTCGTTGTAAACACGTCTTTAATCTTTTCTTTTTTTAACATTTACGTCCCAACTTGACATTATTTATAATGTGTAAACTCAAATAAATTTAATAAATAAAACGATAAAATTACATAAAAATGTACAGTAATATGAACGTGATGATTTGCTTTGTTCATATATTTCATTTGTTCATGCCTAAATCCTTTTACTTCAAAAGTATTTTGAGTGTTTGAGTAGGCTAACTAAGTAATGAAACTCAATGTCAATTTTAGTGCCATCGCTCAATTGAAATTCGTGTTTATAAATTTGGACGTGTGACGATTGTCCACAATACATGAGTTGGGATAAGTACGGTGCATCTTGAAGGGGTAATTGATTTTTTTCCCTTTTCATATTTTCTTTTATTTATATATTTTATTACTTTTTTATTCATATTTACACATTTTACTTTTCAAACTATGTCAAGTTAATTGCAAGCGACTTTTTAAATTGTACATTGGCTATCATCAAGTGCTATAAAACGTAAAGTTGGGGCGTAAATGTTAAAAAAAAAATACTTTTACTACAAGGGCCATAGGTTGAGGACTTCCACTGTAATTTGACTTAATTTATATATTAGGTTTCCCTAAGAAATGAATCATTAACTTTTGGACCATGTACTTGTGACGGTTACAAGATCCTAACTAATATTTGAAGATTATTAGTAATTTCTCTCTAACCTACCAATCATTAGCATAATATTATGAACATTATCTGAACCGATTAATAGTTTCTCTCTCAATCAATTAAAATTGAACTAATTGCTTATTCGAAAAATAATATTATGAATATTATCTGTGCCGATAAAATTCTCAATCTCTTAATGTCAAAAGTCTTCAAACAATTATCATTTAGAATAGAACATATTTCGTTTCAAAGAATTTAACACCATCGTCACCATTGGTATTGTAATTAAATAATTTATGAAATATATTAATTGCTTAGAATTAAAAAACAAAATAAAATAAAGGAAGTATTGTTCATATGGTGTAATATTTGATGTAACTTGTAAAATGGTGTGAAAATTATACCAATTTGGTGCTCATAGTAGGAGGTGGCCTAAGAGATGAAATGGTGCAACATTTCAAAATACAAAATACGACTCTTGATTGTAAGTATTTTCAATTAAAGAGACACTCTAAACTTTATTTTATTCCCTTTTTTCGTCCTTCCCCGAAGTAAGACAATTTCTTCATTCTCCAACCTTCACTCATATTCATCTACATATATGCATGTTCAAGCGCACATTTGCATATGCATATTTATGTTGTTCGATCCTTATTTGGTCCACCTAGTCGTGTTGGATCCTTTCCTCTTGAAAGCAAGAGCGAGGGTACACGCCATTTCTATCCATCGTCCTTCTCGTGGGCCATACATGAAAGTTATCCCTAATATATTTCTCAAGCCAGAAAGCAGTTAACCTTCCTTTACCACCTTTACGTTCCAAATCCTTGTACAAAATGTTAGGTCCATGATGGATGGAAAGACACGGTAGGCCACAAGAATGTCGAGAAAGAATGTCATTGCCTGCGTATGTCGTCAAAAAAGTTAAAAGTCTAAAAGACATGTATAGGATACCATTTTCCTTTAATCATCAAATACTTATAACCTTTAACGCTTATAAATTTGTCCTTCAAAAATAAGGTAAAAATCAAAACGCCCTTTTTTCATTTTCCTTCATATTGAATTAATACGTGTTTGCTATATTTAATTGGATTAAATAAGATAACAATAAAATATTTCATATTCTTCTCGTCTTTAATTTTATCTAATATTCTTATCTAAGTATCTGATCTTGAATCCAAAACATGCCCATTAAAATTGTAAGACTAAATAACTCTAGAATTCTAATTAAATAAAAAAAAATAGTTGGAACGATAAAATTTTGTAACAAGAATCCATTATAATAATAATTGAAGGCTCCCAAGCAAGTCTCGTTAGGCCCCGTTTGGTTTATATTAAAATTCAATTAAAATCTCAAGTTAAAGTTAACAATTAATTTTAATCACATATTTTATGAAATTCACAATTTTTTAACCACATATTTTATTAATTTTTATCAAAATCGACTGAAAATTTGATTTTAATTCCTAGCAGGGAGGAAAAGGGAGAGGGGGGAGGGGGGGAAGGTGCTAGGTGTTGATGTATGGTGAAGGGGGCATATTTAGAATTGAAAGAGACATACTTTAGCCTTATCTTATTCTACAATAAAAAAATGCACAAAAACCATTATTGGACCACCTAAAAACCTCCACCTTTGCTAACTCATTTTCGTGTCAAATCAAATAACACGTTGTACTATACAAGTGACAAAAGTGTACGCTTTCATTGTTTTGGCCTTTCATAATAATTGAAACCAATTTGCACTTTACTATACCAAATTGTCCTATCATTACAAATTTTATTTGATGACTTCTTTCCCTTTTTATTTTTCTTTTTAGCCATTACTCGTGAATGTGCATTGGGTAAATCTCGTTTCATGTGTAGTAGTCTGCAAACCATATAGGAGAAATAAACCACACTAGGCGGTCCGATGCGACGGACTCCAACCGAGAAAGTGTTAGCGTGGAATTCAAGCTCGTAACATTAGGTTTCCACATTCACATGCTCTACCAACTCGATCACCTCGAAGATGTTTGATCACTTCTTCCTTGATACTACTTATATACGAGTGCACATGGAAAGAAAATAGCAAATGTGATATAAGGCCACAGAAGTTGACACGTATCAACAATGATCAAGAAAAAATTAGGCAAATTTCTTTTATAACATTTGAATTTCTAGAGACGGCTTAGCGAGAAAAAGGTAATCTCTTCAAATGTGGTCATATCGGTTGACGTTAAGAGTAACCCGTGATCTAAATTATCGGTAGGAAAAATTTAGATCCAATAAAATTGTATATCAAACCACGTTTATTTTGTCATGATGAGGAATCATCCATTAGTAGTAATAACTAGTGGATTTTGTATATTGTACAAACATCAAATTTAATAAAATGTAAAAATCACTAAAATCGATGCCAATTGCTTCAAACTTGTTTTTGGACTAAATCACACGTACATAATAATTTATCTAATGAATTACCGAATCGACAAGTGGCGACCCCCTTATTGGAAAGCGCCTATGGGCCCAAGCGTCCCCCCCAGTAGGGAGCCGTATCTTGTCAATTCGGTAAATTATTAGGTACAAGTAGAATTTGCTAAAACCACTATCTTTTGTTGACTTGCGCTAGATACGTGAACAATTCTATGTCACGATGCATGCTTTTGGTCAACTTCATACTATTAGTTCACATATTAATATAAGATTATAAATAATAATTAAGATCTAATAAGCTACAATTATGTCAAAAAAAAATTAATACAAATTTGAATATACATTAGTGGCCACTGTTATGTTGTAATCATAAGTGTATGATCCACGAGAACTATCTAACTAACTATTGGTTCAATCATGCCTAATTTATATTCGAGTAAAAACAATTTAAAAACAATTTTAATCAGGATCCGAAATATGATAATTATATAAAAATAATTAAAAAGTACGCAAATAGATGGTTTAGGATTTTAAATGATGTATGAAAAGTGTTACGATTTTACGAGTTCATCGTAATTATCCTTATAATCTTAATCAGCAAATTAATTTCGACAGCAATAAATTTGTCCCAGGTCGAATTCTTCAAAATTATTGATTTATCTTGAGTTTAAATAAATCATACTCAATTACGTCAATTCTTTATATCTCTATGTGAATCGGTGCAAGGTATAATTAAGAGCACTCAATCACCAAAAAAATGTCAATTGAGGCCCACTAATTTAGTAAAGTGTATTTCTACCTTTTGCCCAGATTTCGATTTATTGTGTGATATAAATAAATAACTCACATCCCGACTTTTGACCTTTCACAAATCAATAAATTAATAATCACGTAATTCAAAACATGAAGAATAAATAAAAATAATACACAAACATTAATTGAAGATCAAAATATAATAATTTAAATCAACGTTCAAAACTAAGGGTCCGTTTGATTGCAAATGTGGAAAATGAGTTAAAAGAAAATGTTTTACGAGAAATTGAATTATCTAGAAATTGTTTTATTGAGAATTGTAATTAATTGTATTTGATTGGTATAATTTTCCATCTGAAAAATATTTAAAGTTTAGTTCTGTTTGGCTTCTTTTTTTATGAAAATTGTTCATTAAAGTGATATTTTTTTCTACCATTAGGTCTAAAATTTGCTCCACTTACTAAAAAAATGGAAAAAAAAAAATTACCATACCAACTACCATTCGTTTGGCTTTATTTCGCATGAACATTGTCAATAAAAGTGATAATTTTTTTTACCAACTACCATTCGTTTGACTTCATTTTTTTATTTAAATTTTTCATTAAAACGATATTTTTTTCTACCATTAGGTCTAGAATTTGCTCCACTTGCTAAAAAAATGGAAAAAAAAATTACCATACCAACTACCATTCGTTTGGTTTTATTTCGCATGAAAATTGTCAATAAAAACGATAAATTTTTTTACCATTGTATTTAGAATTTTTTTTTAATTACCAATAAAAAAAAAAGAACCTTGAAAATCAAAACCAACCAAAACAACAAGAATTGCTATCAAACATGTTTAAAAGTTGGAAAATGGAAAATCGTATTTATCAAACGGGTCCTAAGTTACATAGTTCATCCCAACTATTGATTTACCCCCCGTTTGAGCTACATTATTTTTTTCATTCTCATTATTCTATATATTTTCAATCACACATTCTTCAATAAAATAATATTTTTCATCCTATCAATAACTTTTCCTTCTTTTTTAACCACATATTCCACATCATATCAAACAAAAAAATGCATTCTTAAAATCAAAATGTGTACCAAACAGGAGCTTAATTATACATTATGATGGAAGAAAACCACAAAAGTGTTTTGAAGTACATTATCGGGGTTGAAGGAAAAAATAGAAAGAAGGAAAAAAAAAAAACCCAAAAAAACATTACAAAATAGTTCCATATTCATTGAATATGTCTTTTCCGTTTTGCTCCTTTAGGATTAAGTCGTCATTCTCAAAATTCTCCTCTTGTAGTTGGTGTGTTCTTGATTTGAATGATCACTCTATTATCCAAAATCTCTATTAATTATACAGCGACTTGTTCATGTGATGTCTTCCTCCCTAATGGAAGATTATTGGAAATACCACTATTTTTATTTTTCGACAACCTGAAATTTAAGTGTTACTTTTCGACCGTTATTTTTATTTTTCGACCATTGTAAGTGGATCATTCTATATAAAATATAGCACTTCCTTCAGAGTGACTAATAATTGGCAATCCTCAGTAAAATGTTTAGCCCCACAATTTTTTTCATGCATCGAGTATAACCAGCTTCTCATTTTTTACTAGACTATGTCTTTATAGTGTTAGACTTGTCTCGACAATGGTGCTTCGAAAAGGACAAAAAATAATCAGAAAAACATTAAAATCCTAATTTTTCTCCATCCACGACAAAATTATGCAACCTCAGCGAATCGATAGTCAAACTGCGACAAAGAGGCTTTTGCTTGAATCGTTGCTGTGTCACACAGTATGCTCATAGTGGTCCAGCCCTTCAACTTTTGGTTTGTTGCGCTTTGGTTCCTATTTCAACTTTTTCACCCGGTTTTGGTCCTTATACCTAAATCTTGAATATTGATCTCAAAACTTTCAATAGCTTTCACGTTGGTTCTCGATCTCCATGATCCTCCGAAATTGGTCCTCCACAAGTTTCGATTGTGTGGAAATTAATTCCCAAATTTTCTATGATCTTGAGTTTTACTCCTGAAACTTGCAATTTCCCTTAGATTGCTATTTTAATACTTCTTATCGAGTTCAATACAATTCAGTTAGTCTTCAATTATTTCAAATCAACTTCAGTTTAGCTCAAAAAATCATTTTTACTCTCAATACCTTCAAATTCGAGTTTTACCAACAATAACTATATTTTATCCTAAAATAAGTAAAAGAATCGCTCAATTTTAAAATATTATGACATTTGCTTATCAACCACAACATTAAAGTTGACATTATTAAGTTCATTGGCTGGATAATAACTTCCTAGTTCCAGCCACTCTAAAACTAGTATGACCTCCCCCAAACCCACACCCAAATTTTTTATAATAGCTACATATTAATTACAATGGAAAAATTCAAATGTTGTAGTTCTCATTTCTCAATAGAGAAATAAGCACACGAGACGCCGAATGACCATGCCATAAGCACACCGAATGACCATGCAAGTTAATTAACAAGTGACCTATTTGCTTACATCATTGTATTTCAAAGTGAAGTGACTTATATTTACTTGTAAATATACTTCTAATATTTATAAATAAATGTTTCTTCACTATTCATTATTTTATGGAATTTAATTCTAGAAATGTTATAGCTTTAAATACCTTGACTACCTCGTGGAGGTCGTTCCATTATCCATTTAATATGTATTAACCATTCCCTTCGTCCCACAAAAATAAACTTATTTCTATTTTAATACAAATTAAGGAAAAACTTAATTAATATATGTTAAAACTAAAAAATTTGTTACATTTTTCCTAATATATCTCTACATTGAATAATGGTAATTCCTATTTGTTAGAAACGAGATATATTAAATAAGAGTACATTAAAAAATTGAGACATTAATTATAATCTAAACAAAGAAAAGTGGACTATAATTTGGGATAAACAAAAAAGAAAATCAAAATTATCTTTACGGGATGGAACTAACATACAGTACATATTATTAACTTTTTATTTAATTCTGTTTTACTAAACACCTCATCTCGGAAAGTAGCTTATTCAATATTTGCGGAATATATAATGAATATTTCCTAGGCCTTGTTTGATAGGCAAAAAATTTTCTTGGAATTTTTTTCCCCGCAAACCCTCTTTTCTTGGTTTTCATTGAATTTGTTTTCCCATTACTTTGGTGTGAAAATGGTTTTCCATCTTTTTTTCCGACAATTGAAAAAAAAATCTATTAACAATGGTAAAAAAAATGTTTTCCCTTTTAATAGACAATTTTCATGCAAAACAAAGTCAAATAAATGGTATTCGGTATGATAATATTTAAATCTTTTTTGGCAATTGGAACAAATTCTAGACCCAATGATAGAAAAATTATCACTTTCATGGACAATTTTCATAAAAAAAAGTCAAACGGATATCAAATTTTCAACATTTTCCAAGTGAAAAATTATATTTATCAAACACAATTAATTATAATTCCCAATAAAACAATTTTTAAGCAATTCAATTCCTTGAAATTCATTCTTTCCACCTATTTTCCACATTTGCAATCAAACAGACCCTTAATGATTATTCGAAATAATTTAAATGGAGGTTAAAATCAAAAATTAATTTTAACTATATATATTAATAGGATGTGTAACTTTTATCAATTTTTCAACTATATATTTTATTAAAATATATGTTTGAGCCCCATTTTGGGGAAAAAAATACATTTTAGAATAGTGATTTTGAGAGAATGTGTGGTTATAATAAAAAGAAGGAAGAATTTTAAGGTTTATGGTAAAATTATTTTATCGAGAAATGCGTGGTTAAAAATGAATTTTGAAATAGATGAATTATTGAAAAAAAATGGGGCTCAAGCAAGCCCTAAACTTGAATAATACACCATCCCTCTCATAAAAAATATATTTGCTTTCATTTTCTTCTATTCCAAATTACAGATAACTTTCCTTATTGAGTGTATAATTAATATTTTAATTTTTTAATATGTTCCTATTTAATATGCAGTGTTATCAACAAATATGAACTATTATTATTTAAATTATTATTTAATGCAGATGTATATTAAAAAAAAGCGTAAGAAAAATTTATATTTTCAATTATATTATTTAATTATTTTTATCGGTGTGAAAATAGAAACAAACCTACTTTTGTAAGATAGATGAAGTATAATTTAACAGAGTATTGTTATGCATAGTGAAAACAATCGGTTGTCGCTTCATGTGATTATACTTTTAACTGAGCATATTTTTTTTCTCAAAATAAGTGTTAAATACAAGCTTAATATCATCTAAATTGGTATTGTAGCACCAGCCATTTTAGATATCACTATTTAAAATTGTTATAAAAAATTTTGCCTAATAACCCCTTAATTTGCATTACTAATTAACTTTTAACTTTTATATGATAAGTTGCATATATCAGTTTTTTAACATGAAGAAATTGCCACCTCATCCCACGTAGTGACTACTCCAGCAGTCCAGCAGCCCAGCAGTCCAGCTTTCTCTTATAAATAAACACCAACACCCCGAACCCACAGCCCCAAACAAAACCCAACAAATTGTCATATCATATCATGTGCGATAGCCTCAAGAGCGACTACCAACTGTGCGAAGAGCTTGGCCGTGGTAGGTTCGGCATTGTCTACCGCTGCTACTCTCCCTTTTCCGGCGACTCTTTTGCCTGCAAATCTATCCACAAGAATTCCCTTTCTGAAGACCCCACCGACCGTCAATGCCTCGACAAGGAGCCCAAGATTCTTCAGCTCCTTTCTGGCTGTCCAAATATTCTTCAGCTGTATAAAATCTATGAAGATGATGATTATCTGCATATGGTGACGGATTTGTGCGACGGCGGGGATTTATACGACAGAGTTTCGTTGGGAACGCCGTTTACTGAACCAGAGGCGGCGGCGGTTTTGAAGCAGTTGATGATTGCTATTAGTTGCTGTCATCACTTGGGGATTGCCCATAGAGACATCAAGCCGGATAATATTTTGTTTGATTCTGCTGGGCGGTTGAAGCTAGCGGATTTTGGATCCGCCGAGTGGTTTGGTGTTTCGGAGGAGGGGCTCATGACGGGGGTTGTGGGGACGCCGTATTACGTGGCGCCGGAGGTGCTGATGGGGACAGAGTACAATGAGAAGGTGGATGTATGGAGTGCCGGAGTGATTTTGTACATTATGCTGAGTGGGGTGCCGCCGTTTTATGGGGAGGGGCCGGCCGAAACTTTTGAGGCGGTTTTGAGAGGAAACTTGAGGTTTCCGACAAGGATTTTCCGGTCCATTTCACCGGACGCCAAGGATCTGCTGAGGAAGATGATTTGCCGGGATGCTTCCCGGCGACTATCTGCCGACCAAGTCCTGAGTTAGTATTTTTCCTTCTCAGCTCTGATGTTTTTCTTTATCAAAAATTTCACAAAATCTGACCTCAATTTCCGCCAAGAAAATGAAGAGAGTTTAATTTTGCTTCATTTCTCTTAGCCACTAAACAAGATTACAATTAGAATCCTAATTGATGTAATTTTGTTTGTGAATATGCAGGGCATCCATGGATCATTAGTGGAGGAGACACCCAATCAGTGTCTGACCAAACCTGAGTCATAACAACATTGTCGAATAGCTACTGGTGTACATACTCCATCTCCAGGCCATTTCTTGAAGGATTAATGGAGATGGAAGAAGAATGTCCAAGACTGGACTGTAACGAATGTCAATATTGTCAAGTATTGTACAGTGGATCCTACTAAAGGAGCCTTCGGGATCGAAGACGCCCCACTTGTGCTCTTTCCCTTTTTTCTGTGAAGTTGTGGAAATGTGTAAGAGAAGCCAAGGCCAGCCCTTTTTCCTCCATGTCAATAGATAGAATAATAGCTTCTCTAGTAGAAGAAGAAGAGATTGTATAAATGCGAAATAATTAATAAGACAAGTATGGTTTTATGTATATGAGAAGGTTGAAAATCCCCTCTATTTTCATCCCTTTTTTCTTGGTTCGAGGGAAGTGCTCTATTGTAAGAATGTTGTAGGTTTTGCATGAACTTGAAATTTCTGATGTTTTTCACTTTTCTAGTTTTGGAAATATTGGGGTTCGAAATGAAAAAAGTAAAAAGAATAAAGGGTATCCCCTGAATCTTGATGTATTGGCATATTCCTTTGGAGAAGTGCTGTGCAAGGCCCTGTACGTATGGTCTTTGTCTTCCATGGACTGGATTCCAAAATCCTCATGTACAAAAACTACAAAAATATCATTGGTCAACAATAAAGTTAAAGACTTTCCAATGACTTAACCCATGGTAGTTGGTACTACTAATGCAGTACTTCATGTTTTTCATTCAATAATGTGAGGGGACAATTATTTTTCATTTTCATTTCGGGGTTCATGTGAAGGGGAAAAAAATGACGCCTACAAAGTACAATTAATGGGTTGATAACATTTGTAGTTCTATCCTTTGTTTGACAACCATTAACCGAGAAAAATTGAGTGTTGAACTGTTATTTTTAGGAAAATACGTGAATAAAAAGTAGAGAGCAATTGAGTTTACGTGCATGAATGTGTGATTGAAATTGAGTGTGTAGAAAAAAGAATTTGAAAATAATGATTGTCAAACATAGACTTAGTTTTTCTTGTCAAATATATTTGGCAATCAATGCAATATAATGAACAAATATTATAGATACTAATTATATTATAGTCTGTTAAATTCACCGATGATATCGTGAACATGTTTGGCTTTATTTTTCTTGACTTCTTTTTTGTTTGGGAAGTTCCCTTTTTTTTATATATAGAAACTCGCAGTTGTTATCCGTGAGTGCGCACTAGATAAATATTTCTCCACGTGTAAAGCCCGCCAACCACATAGAAGAGATAAACCGCACTAGGCTCGATCGATGAAGTGTTGGTAGGGGATTCGAACTCGTGATCTTCGATCTCTGCGTTTACCTGCTCAACCAATTCAACCACCTCCTAAGGAGTTGTTTGGGAAGTTCCTTTCTCCGAAGAGCTTGTGGTTCATGTTTTGTATATTATTCAACGTGAGAACAAAATAGCCTAAAATCACAAAGTACAATGGATAAGGTCACCATGTTTGGTACTACAAACCATCAGCCACGTTTGAGCCATTATTTCGGAATTAATTTTGTGAAAAGTAAATTTTTAGATGAATTTGTAATTAAAAATTAGGAAAAATAAAGTTTACGTGAAAATTTATTTTATTAAAAAAATGTGTAATTAAAAATGAGTTTAAAAAAAATTAATTAACAAGGCTCAAACATAGGCTAAACTTATTCAACTTTTCATTTAAACCCCGAAATATCTAATTTTTCAAAATAAACTTTTCATTAAATAATAACGATATGGTCCATGGAACTCCCATTTGCGTACTATATATAGTTGAGTGATGCTACTTAGGATGTGTTTGAGCTACATTATTTTTAAAAAAATGTGTTCTTGAATAGTAGATTAATGAAGAATGTGTGGTTGAAAAAGAAGGAAAAATTATTGATGTGATGAAAAATATTTTTTTATTAATGTATAGTTGGAAATAAGTAGAAGAATAAAAATGAGAATTTTAATGTGACTCAAACATAGAGTTAAAGTAAGTGGTGCTTAGGGTGTGTTCGATATAGCTTAAAATCTAATTAAAATTGAAAATATAGCCGTTATTGGGTCTCACTCTTCTAATAAAAGTCAACAATAACGGTTAACGGTTAATTTTTCAATTTTAATTTCTACCGAACACGCCCTTAGTATCATATATCAATATTAAACGCCACTAGTGCTGTATAACATTATTCATTTAGAATTAATTATAATTGATCTTCAATTATGTACTAGGTCTATCTTGATAAAATTAATAATACAACCTTAATTAGGACAAGGGAGCGAGAGACACGAGGCATAGATGTGGGCAAGCTGGCCAAACCCATGTGCAAGTGTTGGGGGTTGAACTTGAATGGCGTTATCCAGAAGGAATCTTTGGATCAGCTAAGTCGATTATCAATCAATTTCATTTTTTTTGGGACCAAAAAGTAAAAACCACAAATAGTGTTCACAAATCTGTAGTCAATGATAGATAACTTATCACGCCATTTATATCAGGCAACAGATCTGCACCTACCTGTGAACCCAACACTTTTTTTTTTCCTATATATTTGTACTATTCTTTGAATTTTTTAAAGTATTAATAAAGTGTTATCTTTTATTAGGATAGCAAAAAAAATCGATAGACTTGAGGTTAGCAAGTCCTATATGATTCGAGGAAATTTTCTTGTTCTACTTGATTGGCTTGACGGGACGAGGTATGATGGGACATGACATGGGAAGAAAATTCCCATTGCCATCTCTATACAATTGATTAGTACTCTTCCTAAATGAATTAAAAAATTATTTTAAACTTTCGGAAAAAAAAATCGTTAATTGCATCTTTGATGCGTGCTTAGAAATTTGGGAAATGTTTTTGGGTAGTTAAGAAAAATATTTTGTGGCGATAATAACTTTGGGGTGTATTAGAAATTGAAAAACTAAGTTTATGTGTTTGATTTATTTTTATACACAATCGAG
>CAIGRL010167009.1:0-15925 GCA_903798325.1 Fraxinus xanthoxyloides | reverse complement strand
CATTAACCAAAGTTAATGAAAGTTTATATACTTTCAACAAATAGTTGGCATTCTTCCAACATCTATACACGTATAATGTATCTATTTCTGTTATTAAAACAGAAATTCATCATATTTAAAGTGAAGAAAGGAATAACAAAGAATATGCTTATTCCAAACCTTTATACATCTATTGTATAAATTTATTCTATCTTAGTCAACACATGTTTTAACTAGGAATATCAAAGCCTCATGGAAGTCTACGCACTTCCACATAATAAGGGATATTGTGATCCCATTATCACAACATGAATTATCGAAACATGCACCACACACTTCCAAATCCAGTAGCAATCTCCATCACTGACCCAGCATTATGTGACGAAAAATATTCTAGCATTTACATAATAAATATATGTTGATCAAATTTTAAATATAAAACGGATTATAGCGCAATTGTCGTTGCATACCTCAAAATGTGCAAATGAGCTAATAACATATTTAAAGTCACAAAACTTTAAACCATAACAATAAATCAGAAATTGATTTATAAATTATGCATCTTTCCATCATGTAAACACCTATCACATGCAAGAAATTTAAAGGATACAACTTTTTGTAAAAGACCAATCATTTTCGTTAACTTTAATATGTACATAGTATATTATAAAGACATAAATACTTATGTCATTTCATAGATATAAACAGATAACTGTAAGACAAATAAATTTATGCTACACAATTCCAAAAGGATCACACCATTTCAAAAATAAATAAATTATTTTTAATGGGGAAATATACATATTTTATCATGCATATTCGATCAAAATATATTATATAATTACAGAAATTTTGGCTTCAATTATTTATGCACGAATTCAAGGTCACAGTTGCATAATTCAACTAGTCAGACGATTGATTCACAGTAACTACGGAATATAAAGCACATACAGAGATCCATCTTAAGATTGTTGGGGGATATTACACCGATAATGTGCATATTATATTTATAAAATATATCGTTTATATGCGAGAAATCGAAACATAATTCGACTTACCAAAATAGTTGAAAAGACAACTTAATGACCTACCGAATCCGAATACATGAATATGGACTCGTCACTTTTTATTTTTGAATGAAAGCATATCATTGAACCTTACAATAAAAATATATAAACAAAGTTAACAATATTTTGAAATCAAGCATAAATGAAATCAGAAATGAGAAACATAAGGAAAGAAGATATGCAAGTAATGCGAATAGCCGATGCAAGTGTTGAATACTTTTTTCTTAAGATGGATTTGCCCCGCATCGGTGCTAATGGTTTTTCGATAACCATCTCGCAAGAGACAACGACCACGTCAAGCCATAGGAGCACTCCAAATGGCTTATACCAACGAACTCGAACGAAATTCTCTCTTTACAAAGAAGAAAATGGTTTTGAATGAATTTGGAAGTGATGTGCAAGAGTTTTTATGCAATGCTCAATGCAAATATGGTATGTGATGCCTAATGGACGTCCAAATGGTCCTATATAGAGGATAAGGGGTTGTGTTTTGGAAGTGATTTGCAAGAGTTTTTATTCAATGCTCAATGCAGATATGGTATAGATAATAAAAACATGTCCAATGGGTCCCATATATGGAGGATGAGGGGTTGTGAATGAAGTACCATCCACAAACTCAGCAACTCTTGCCAAATGTCATACCATTCACTTTCGCTAACCTGTCGCCAACATGTCACTCGAGCAACAATAACAGAGGCTCTGTTGCTAGCTTGTCACTGGGCTGTTGCTGGGCTTGTCGCTCGAGCGATAGCCCATCGATAAGTTAGCAACAACTTTAGTTAATTTTTGAGGCATCTTTTTCTATTTTCTTCCCAACTCTGGACCGCAATTTCTCTTTCACCCGGAACTGGTTTTGAGATTTCAAATATACTACGACGATCTACTTGGCAAGTAGAACAAGTTGGTCTATTTACTTTTGTAGTTTGACCATGAGATTAAGTCCGAATATTTCACCGAATTGACGCGAAAGTCATTTTCCAAATCTTTTCGGATTTGACACTTAACCAAAATTTTCAATTTTCTAAACCAATTTCCAACATCGGCTGCTTTGAAAATAATGAGAAATTTGAGTTTTTAACAAATATCTGGTGATATTTGTGCAATTCACCAGCTAAAAAAAGAAATTGGAGAGAACTGAATTCGATACTGATTCTTAAGGCATTACCAATAGTCGAATCGGAATCGATCGTTTCTCAAAACAATGTCCCAAAATCAATCAATATAATAAAGAAACTGGAACTGAACTGATAAGTTCTATCCGGTTTCAAAAAAAAATGATCACCCTTAATTTTAAGCATTTGATATTAGGTCAATCAATATAGTAACTTAAGTCTTTTCTTTATTCATTTATAAAAACTTGTATGTCTATTGATTTTTAATAAATAATTCGAATACATAAATAAGTTTGTTCAAGATAAAATCTAAATAAATAATTATTAACTTTATGACAGTTTTAAGTTTTTAAATAAAGCGATTAATTTAAATTGCTAAAATAAAGATACTTCTTTATCTACCAGAAACAAAATATAATACAAACTTTTGATTTGATTCTGTTACGCCTTTTATGGAGAGGCTCCAATTCATCACCACGTAACAGCTAGTTCCAAGGCGACTGGGTCTACACTTCACATCGCCATCCTACATGACCAACTATATATAAGGTAGTCGATGTGATGTATTACTTTTGTCGAGGTGTTATGTAGAGGTCGGCATTTCATGGCCAAGCGAGGTGCTACGCATGTTGCATGGAGTGAATCCAAGGCAGTTGGCCTCCTTGATTGATAAAAGGCATCTCTCTTCACCTCTTTCAATAGATCTTTCTATGGTTAATTGATGTGACATCTCTGCAGCAAATAACTAAAAGGTCAAATTGTCACTCTACTTTTCAAATATTTGACCTAGAATCTTTGGTGTTCACTTTTTAGAAAAAAACATTAAATGACAATATGTCCATGATTGATGATTGATTCCTAAAAAGAGACTCATCAACCATCAAGATAAGAGCACATGTCTTTCCGTCCAACGATCAATATTCTACCTCTTTTACCATAAAAGCTTACACTTAGTTCATTTGAAAGTAATACAATTTTGTACGTTCAACTATAACATGGCTCTTTTTCATTTTCATTTTGATATATTGATACAATATCCCGATGTCTGAACACATATGTGGCTAACGTATAGCACGTCCCACACTCAATACATTACTTCTCATTAACTAACTTGATCCACAAAGTGCTCGTGACCACCTCCCCTACCACCTCGAAGGCCACGTGAAATTAAAGATTTGTCCTATTGTACATGGACATGAGTAGAGTTAGGATATGTTGGTCATGTCATCTCTACAAAAATCGAGGTCACACAGATTCCATAAAAAGGTACTAATCAAATTGTAAAACATGAATTATAATAATATTATCATGTTTGCAAAGAATTTATGATACTATAACACAACAATGACAAAATCAAGAATATTTGCCCTAATGGATTGTTGGGACAATTTTTACTGAATTTTAAGAATAATTTGGATCGTTGGAACAGTACGTGAGTCCCTATGCATCCATCATTATTGACTCAACATCAAGCAAATTTCCTGATATGTCCATCTTTCGAATACAATGAAATAAATGTCAAAAAAGTACAAAAGTAATTTTGCTTGATTTGGTCAATAAATGCATCTGTCTTTTTACTATATAACGGGTAGAATTTTGCTAAAAACGTGCTTAAAATGGCTTCGAGACAAGAAACCAATAGTCAAAACTTGTTTATAAGAAAATAAGTTAAGTTTGTTACGGACAAATTGTATTATATCATATAAAAAAAATTCAGCAGGGAAGATTATTCCAGCAATTGAGACAGTTTAAAACATGAGTTTTTCAAATAATAACTTTTCTAGAGGTTATAAAACTATATGAATGTCTGAGATCAAATATATCGAAGTTTTTTTTTAAGTCGGCTTGAACCCTCTTTCTAATAGGAGCGAAATGCTTAAATTTAAAGAAAACAATTTCAATGCCCGAGTAATTCTAGGATGGATGGGATATCAACCGAAGATCAAAATATTGCACTAATAACTTGTAAATCATGCACGAATATTTGTACGTAGATTGAGAAGTTTTGGTTAAATGTAAAATATAAGCAATCTAGTTAGGATTAAAAAGACTCTTAATCGCTCCACTTATAATGAAGTTTCAATATGGTCACTCAATTAAAATTTGCAACCTTTTGTTTTAACACATTGTTCGATGCGGTAAATGGCCATCTAATGTGGCGTCGATGTAGAGGTCTCCAGACCACATCACATGTTCCATCATATGGGAAAAAAATGCATCGATCATTTTGTAATAAAATAGAATTTGCCAGCTAACATGAAACTTCAAATTTGTAGTCACGTTGAATTTTTTCCAATCTAGTTATCAACTTATCATATGCAAATTGCGGGTTATAAATCTCAATGACTACCATACTTATAAATTTTCAACATTGGTCTTCAATCGTCATTTGAGTTTTCTTTTTTGGTGATATGATTGGAATCAATAATTATCTTTTGGGTTGCTTATTATTAGCTAATTTACTTAGCGGGTCTGCCATTAGTTAATTTACCATTATTAGCTATATAATGATTTCTTTCTTTATTTTATACTCATTTCTTCTAAAAATACATTTTTTTTCTTTTATTTTCAACCATAAATTATTCAATAAAATAACATTACATGCAAATCCAAATTTTTTTCTTAATTTTTAATCACATAGTTTTTCATCAAAATACTATTTAAAATGCACTTGTAGGAGAATAATGTGGCTCAAACAGGGAGATATTCTCGTTGTAATTAGTTTATAGAAAAGATACTGCAAATTATTCTCTCAATTTCTATCTTCCTCTACGTTTTTGGTCTTGAATTAAATATATACATTAATTAAAATATTACATAGTGTAACTTTGCCTTCTCTAATAAAACTCTTTAGCTAAACTTCCAATGTGCTTATAAGAATTTCTTAAATTTGTTATTATTATTTTTTATTATGTCAAATGTGAATTAATATTCTACATAAGAAAAAGTGTGTGAATTGACATTTTTTTTAAAAAGTGTGTGAATTGACATTTTTAGTTGGAATATCATTGACAAAGCTTACAATGTGCTTAGAGCATCTACAATAATTTCTTTACTTTTAAAAAGTATATTGCAAGTTATGGAGATCATTTTTAAATTTATTATAATAAAGAAAAAGGTTTACAAGACTTAATTTTGCCCAAAAATTATGTATATTGGACTCAACTTTGAACTGATGTCCAATAAATTATTTGTACTAGGGTCCTAACAGGGGTCTTAAAGGGCTGAACTGTACCAGCTCTGCTCGACCTACTTTATTGCTTGAGCAGGTTTGTGTTGGTTTTGAAGCAAGCCGAACACAAGTCAGTTCAGTCAAAAATTTGTTGCTTGGCTCGTCCGTCACATTCTTTTTATAATTTTATTTAGAATTTTAAATTATTTCACTTTCGAGTGAACCACGAATTAGCCCATACGAGTAGATAGTTGATTCGTACGAAAACCACTACCTTAACTTGTCTTATAACTCCTCTCCGAATCAAATTGAGCCGAGCCAACAGTGACCCGCCCTTAGAAAGCTTAAACCCTATTTAGTATAGATTAAAAATAAATTTTTAATAGTTTTAATAAAAAAATGATGAAATGTGTAATTGAAAATTTGTAAATATTATAAAATATATTCTTAAAATAAATTATTGACTTCACTTAAGTTTTTATATAATTTTAATCTAAATAAATATCTTAGTCTCTATTATAGTAATGTTATTTAGCTCTATTGGAATTATAACATCATTTTAGGTGACACTAAATGTCGAAAGGTAGTGTTACATGTAAAATAATCACTATTTGATGAAACTCCTCGACCATTTTTTTTTTTTTGTGTGGGAAATCTCATTAATCTGTAAAATTTTATGTAGATAGTATTGTAGGACAAAATTTTTCATATAATTTTACTTTAGCAAAGCCAAATGTACAGAAAATAACTTCACAGAAGTTTTACCTATACTCACATGAGTGGGCCCCATGCATCCACCCCCCCTATTGTGAGATATCTTTCGGGGATCTGTGAACCCCCCACTTGTATCCCAAGCTATTCTCATTTTACTTCTAATTGGATCTATTACATAATTTATTATAGGCTAGTGTTAATTGTTAAATAGTATTATTTATATTTAAATCATTTTAACCGCACATTCATAATTTTACTTGCCCCACACTCCCTCCTTGAAAATCACTGTTACACATTTGATGTGATATTATCGTGACCGAGCATTTTGTTAATTCAAGCCCTTCCAAGCCTATTAGACACATCCTACATAACTCGAGGTACGTCTCGTGCTCGAGCACATGGCCTATAATGCTCGAGCTATCACACCAATATTTTTGGGTGATTTGGTGATGAAGGTCCTAGGGATATGTCCTCGAGCATACACCACCTCATGAAGCTGTGCATCCTCGAGTAGCATCCTTCACTCGTAGACACCAATTCAACCAAGAACTCTAGCCCTATCCCATCACTCCAAACTCAGCCGTAAATGAGTTTTATCTTAGACAACACCTCTAATAAGGGAGGTTTGGACTCGTAATTACATTCCAACACTTATCCCTATAGTCACTCCGAAAAATAAGGGGATAAGTCCTACTAAAACTACTCTACCTACATTTATAAATATATCATTTTTATTTATTATTCAGGTACATTTTTACACACATATTTTCAGCATATATTTTCTCACAAATACTCTCTCTGACTTAAGTATCGAAGGGACGACAAGGACACGTCTTTTTTATTTCAGGTATCAAAAGATGTCGTTCGCGCTCAGTCTCAATGATCGAGCTCGAAATTCAACCAGTGCGATTTTTTATAGTATCCACTTGCGTTCTTTCTTCTTCTTCGTTTGCATTTTTTGAGCTGGTGCTCAAACAGGCTGTTATTTTATACAAACTCAACTCGGATCCATCTCCAACCAATAAATCCATTTAAATTGCAGCAGCAAAGCGCTCCATTATCGCCTCCGGAAATGGCAGTCCCCGAACCAAACGACCGACTATCGGTTTTTCTCAAAACCGGCATTTACCTGTTCGAAAGCTCGAAAACGGTGTTCATCGACCCGGTTCGAATCTTAACTCGGTCGTACACCCGGTTTAGGGTTTCGCCGTTGGCTTATTACTCCCGATTCTTCAACTCCATTGCCGACCACTCAACCGAAACTCCCAATAGCTGTTCAGGAAATTTGAAGAAACGAAAACGCAATAAGAAGAAAGAGAAATCGCACAATCTCAATCAGCGTGAACAAATCGCTGATCAACGACATCAGGTATAGATACATACACACATTTACAGACAAAAGCGTACATTTATGTATGAATTGATGTTCTTGCTAGTGCCGGTGTAAAAAGATTGACAGCTTGTGATTCAGTAGAATACTAGTAATTTGATATTAACTTTTATGAGTGGCAAAATGAAAAATTTCTGCTCAATTATTGGGAAAATGCTTAGCTAATTGTTACATATTAAGAATACGGTGCTACACGTAATAAAATACTGCCCCATGAATTAGTAGGTAATGTCTGGTGATAACATGTGACACACTGACGGTTCGATTAAAGCATTTTCTCATGGGAGGCCTGTTCAAAAATGCATTCTATTTGTCAATGTGTATATATGTTGCTTGTATCATTACACAAAAATTTTTTTTTCTTTTTTGGTTGAAGGAGGTGAGGTCTATGTTATTGAAGGCACATGAGGCGTTGCTAAAATCAAGTGAGCTTTTGGAAATTGTGAAGAATTTGAGGAATGTGGGGTGTGATGAAGAGATATATGAGACCAATGTGATTTCACAAGACAGCGAGCTTGATTTTGTGGAGGTAGGGAGTGTTTGGCAAGCGCCACTCTATGAGATCACTCTTAATTTTCATCAGGATGAAATGATGGTAAAAAATGGAGGTGCGCTTTAGATCTATGCTATTTACTTCTTGTCTCTCTTTTTTTTTTAAAAAAGTTTTCTCGAAGCAGTGTAATAATGTTTCCGATGAAAAGAAATTTTTATTAATTTTTATATCCTTTCGATATAATGATATTCTTGTGTACTTAGCATGAAGATACATAAGAACTTATATCTTATTTATATCTATTTTATATGTAGAAGTATCAAGTAGGAATGACTTAAAGTTGTTTACACCTTCTGAAATCGTATTTACTGTTCTAGTTTTTCAGAAGCATAACCAAATTGTTTTGTAATTGTTCTTTCCATTTTGTACAACACTCTAATACATCATATTGTATGATAACTAAAATCTAATGCAGTCATCTAACTTGACCAGTATTCATACAACATGAATGTGACCATATTTTATGTTTTAAGGTATGAAGTTCACGGATTAAGAAGAAAGAACAAATGTGGGTCTCTTCTACTCCCAATAGATGGAAATTTGTGCCCAGATTGAGATTTCATGTCATCGTCTGATAGATTCCATCTCTGTGTATATAGGAGGTTTTTATATTATTTGACAATGGCTCATTGATGCATATTGTGGACCTCAATCCAACCATCCACCATAATCAAGAAGATCTACATGCCACAATTTTGCACTAGGTCCTACCTTTGAGCCACCACAACTCTAAACTAGAAAAATAGTATGCCTGTATCAGGGTGCCCTAAAGATATTAGGATTCAGAGACAATCCACAAAAATTGTCTTATTGATGCATATTGTGGACCTCAATCCAATCATCTACCATAATCAAGAATAGCTACTTGGCAACGTTTGATGATGGACGTGCATTCACAAAAATATTTGAGCAGTATCATAGCTGGAAAATGATACGAGGGGAAATATTTGTTCCTTTGTTAATAAATTGTGGTTGTGCTTAGTTATTGTGACTTAATTATATGTCAAAGAGTCATGTCCACTTCCAAAGTATGACACAGATGAAATGATATCAAGTGTCATGGCATGTCAGATGCAGCTATGGTAGTAATTACAGATTTGAAGTGATGCAGCTGTTGGTTAACATGATAGGTGTATTGCCTAAAATGTTGGTTGTGCTGCATGTTGTAATTTGTTAAACTTTGTGAGTGTGAAAATATAATGTGTTTTGAAGCTTCTGGCTGATGGTGTATCTGGATTGCATTTATCTTCTTTTGCTTAGATGCTTGTTCCAATCACAATGACAAATAACACTTAACCTTGCAACATTGGATATACTCTACAAGACTAACCTCACATGAAAGTGTTATTGGTGCCCCATTATTGTTAGCCAATGCAATGTGATATCACACTGATGTTCTAGACACTAATATTAGCAAATGAACACTAAAGTTGATGAGCATGCTTTCCTTTGTGATTTAAAAGCAATTGGCCATGTTTGCATCTCAAGGTCCATGCCTGATAATATCGAGAATTATACTTATGCATGCATTTGTTAAATGTTTTTCAAAATGCTTGAAACATGGACGGATTGATAGCAGTTTCACGTGAATGTGTGTGGTGCAAGATGCCTTTATGGGATGCTTTATGTTTGCCTCATTACATGTGTCAATAAAAGTCTAATTGTTGCAATATCGCATAAAGAAGTATTAATCCTTCAGCTTCATAGACTACAAGGAGCTTAAGTTTCCTTATGGTTTTCCAGGTTTCCCACCTTTTCAATTCTGCAAACAGAGAGTTGTTCCAGTATTTAACAACCTAGTTGCCAATGAGGGGAGCAGTGACATGGAGGCTGAATTTTTGAACCACAGATATATTGTAGCAAAGAAAAGTTGTTTCTACATGGTATGAGACGAAAACTCCTTTCGGTGATGGTATGATCAAATGGTGTTGAAGAATAGATAAAATGGTTTGATTTCTTGTAATCTGTTCTTTATTATTAAGTTACTATTCTACAGTTCTGGTAGTTCTCTCTCTCTCTCTCTATTATACTAGAGTTATATTAGAGTATTAGTTTATTTCTCTCATTTAAACATGCAATGAATCCTTTTCCGATTACAGTCTCTGAGAACTTAACTTTCTAGTGTAATTGCATGATTTCAGTGTTTTTTGCATCTAATATTCTCTATGCTTTGCTTTTCTTATTATGTGGAAGTCTGATCTGGGGAAGATTCACAACTTGATTCCTGGTAATCTTTGAGCTTACTCAATTTTTCTTTTGAATCTTGTATAGAAAGATGTGAACTCTATATGTCTTAGGCGCAATAGGTTAGGAATAAGAAAATATTTATTGTATACCGGGAATTATTAATTTTTCATTCACCAAAATTAGAGGCATTATGTGTTATTGGTTTTCTTTTGCGAAATTGACTTAGTGAACTTCTTTCATAACTTAGTTTTACCTCTTCATGGAAATTGAAATTGCAGAATTGTTTTGCAGATTAGGAGATAATAATTACCTGTTAAAAACATTGGTTGCTATGATTTTAAATAACCAACCCTAGCCATTTTGTGCTTTTAAGCTGCTCTTTTATATTTTTCTCTTTCCCTGTAACAAGTTATTAAGGCCTTCTTAACTTTGTATGCTTTTGTGATTCTATTTTTGATATCTTTTTTTGCCAAAATGGATATGAGTTTCCCACTGTTTTATGTCAGCTGAATCTGATTGTGGCTTCAATCTCATAGTGATCGATCCACCGTGGGAGAATAGCAGTGCACATCAGAAACTGAAGTATGTTCACATCATTGATCTAATTTACTAGTCTAGCATTTGAAGCATGAGAACGTTTCCGTATAATTACTTGTACAGAAATCCTATAAATAAAATAGTGTGCACCTGGAGGTTTTTCCGAATTGAATTCTTATCACTATTAATCTACGGGGTCCGTTTGATAGGTAAAGGTGGAAATGAATTCCCATATTAGTTGGAAAATAAAAATCCACCAACCCATAGGAATTCATTTTCCATGAAAACAAATAAAATGCAACTTAAAGTGATTGTACCTTGGAATTCGATTTCCATTTCCA
Source organism: Fraxinus xanthoxyloides (assembly GCA_903798325.1). Lineage (NCBI taxonomy): Eukaryota > Viridiplantae > Streptophyta > Magnoliopsida > Lamiales > Oleaceae > Fraxinus > Fraxinus xanthoxyloides. Next base: position 4,873 of record CAIGRL010167009.1, on the reverse strand, counting down.
CGTTGCAATCAAACGGCCAAAGCGAAATTTATTTTCCTCGGATGTGACATTTTCCATGGAATTCCATGTTATCAAACGGACCCTAAGTTTATCAACAATTTCTTTGATGGAATCTAACAGACAAAGACCGTCTATTGATGAATTTTCTTGAAAAAGGAGATCAACTTCTTTTAGAAACTTGATAATTAGCAAACACTCTGGAGTCTGCAGGCCATTTTGTACTGATTTCCAATTCTCTTAACAAATTTGCTGAAAGTTCAATTAGTTGGATAATTTGTTATAAAAATTCTTTATACTTTTGACACGGCATATTCTATTGGTGAATAGAACAACTTTAATTCAAATATAGAGACCTACCATGAACTTATCCACAAATGCACTGGTGTGTCATCTATTGGCTGCTTGATATAGGTTAAGCACCGGTGCTTGTATATTGTAACTATTTTAAATCTAAGCATTTTTATATCCAATATAATTTAAATAGAGATAAGGAAATTAGATTAAGGAGTCAACAATACGTGAATAACCAATTTGTTTATGCTTGCAACTTCATGACTAAATTGACATTTAAGCCAAACATAAGGCATCAAAGTGATATTTACAATTGCCCCATTTTTTGACATACTCGCAAAATGATATTTAAGTCAAGCAGTCAACTAAACCATTGGCTATTTGTTTGTGTAAAAAATTCACAATTCCTCTTTTCCTTTTTTTAATTTTATTTTTTTTGGGGCCAACTCGACATTGAAACCAATTATATAGAGTTTCAAAAAATACCTTTTTAAACAGAAATTTTATTTATTAGAAGCTTCTTATAGTTGAACTTCTATTACTATCATTTTGATGAAACCATAACGAAGATCATAGTTATGTAAAAAACAAGCTAAGTATTGTTGCCAAAAAATCTGGGTTAGGCTACATGAATTGTTTTTTGCAATTCAGTTGTTTGTTGGTAGATCTAGTTATCATAATCAAAAACCACTTTCACTAACTTGCAAGTGTCTTTTCCATTTGATTGTTGATTGTGTAACTATTGGGGGATTTTAAAAGCAGAATCGTGGTATTTTTCATAGAATGCTCTTTTGCTTATGCAGATAGACTATTTTGCTGGTAAACTGAGTATGCTTATGCAGACAATTAAATGGATATGAGCAGATTCTTATACAATTTACTAAGTATTCTTCAGATACTCTGAGTGCCAATATTCAGAACCCAAACAAATATTCACCATTGCATCTCTTTGTTTTACAAGTATAAGCTATTGAACTTCATAAGTTAGGTTGCTTAAGTTGTTTTAAGTGGTTTTATTCTTTTGACACTTGATATTAAACTGTTACGTAGCCTGAATTTTGTTGGTTTTGAATTTTCCTAACCGTAACAGGTATCAGACTTTGCCTAATAGATACTTCTTATCTCTTCCCATCAAGCAATTAACCCATACAGCTGGATCTCTGGTAGCCTTATGGGTAACTAATAGGGAAAAATTGCGGAGCTTTGTGGAGAATGAATTATTTCCAAAATGGGGTGTCAAATATGCTGCTACATTTTACTGGCTGAAGGTATTCCCATCTAACTATGGACATTGGCTAGATTCACAGCTATCTGCTACCAAAGCTACCGAGTCTACAAATCTAATTATTGATATAACAGGTGAAAGCAGATGGTTTGTTGATTAGTGAACTAGATCTATTTCATCACAGGCCGTATGAATGTGTTCTCCTTGGTTATTGTCATCGGGCGGTGAGTCTATCTAACCACTGGAACTGGTCTTATGTTGTTAGATGCCCTTTTATCTCTCTCTGTTCTCTGTGCAGGATATGAATTCCCAACATCAGCTAGGATTGAACCATGTACCAGATGATCAAGTCTTCATCAGTGTTCCTGGAGATTATTCGAGGAAGCCCCCCATTGGAGGTAGTCTTTGCACTGACAAAATAAAAAGATTAATATATTCGCCTTTGGTTTCTTTTAGCCTGATTGTCTTCTCAGTTGTATTTTCTCTTCAAGCTGTGAGTTCGTCTGTTGTTACTCCATATTCAACAAATCATTGTCAATCTTAAGCATTAGCTGTATTGATTTCCTTTTAATAGTTTGTAATGGGAAATTGGTTCTTCCATTTCAATTCCTTGGCACGTAGAGTTGCTGCTGGAGTATGTACCAGGGTTTAGGCCTGCTCGCTGCATTGAACTATTCTCTCGGGAGATGATAGCAGGCTGGACTTCTTGGGGCAATGAACCACTTCACTTTCAAGATTCAAAATATTTCCTTAAGAAGGGGATAGATAAGTGACCCCTCCTAGATGAAGCACTTGCTTTGAGAAGTCTGGAATATATATTACACTCTCGACCATTTACTCTCGGTAAGTTTCCATGTCCATCAAGGTGTTTTTTTGAATTTCGGGATGATGATAATGATTTATTGAAATCAAGTACATGGTATAGTTCTCATTGTTCTCTTTCATGAAAGCAGGAAAAGAATATTTTCATAGTTAAATGTCGTCTAACTGTCTAAGCCTATGTTTGGCTCATTTTATAAACACTCAAGTCACTTTTTATTTACACATTTCGATCGATTCACAAGTAGTACCCACTTATCCGTCACTCCATTTCTGGTTTTTTATAATTTAAACCCTTCATAAACACTTCCCAAACATGCTCTACGTATCTTCTTGGTGGTTTCTGATAAGTATTCTAAAGAATCATATTGTTTAACAGTTTTTTGGCCTTGTATAGCTATTGGTTATTTGGGTCCATTTGGGAAATTTTAAAATGAGATTAGTTCGATTAAAACTTTTAGTAACAAAGCTCATTTGGCGAACCAGTTTCTTGACGATTGCTGTTCCTCTGGAGCCAAAACCAGACGCACAAGTGAAACCAGTTGCCAAAATAGATCTAGGAGCCAGGCCGAACTTGTGCCTATATAACTGTTAACACTGCTTGCATTGATGCAAATAACCAGAGCTGCTGATATATAGTTTGTACAAGGGTAGCTGCTATATTCGACCCGAAGATGTACTTGGAGAATCGTTTCGCACTCAATTCCACGATCTTTGTACGTATTAAGTTGCACATGTTTGGGCTTTGAGAGAATTCTGAAGGTTGACCAAGAACGAAAGAAGTTGTGAAAGGTATCGCAAGTGGAGGATTCTTAAAGTGTGCAATTGCTATGCGGGATGGTGTACAAGACTGCACCAGCCAAAACACATCATGTTTGGTACAAAGTACTAGATTGTACTGTATAGAATTATAGCCGTTATTTTTATTTCTTTTACTTTGTATTATGAAGTTTTGCACCAAAAGTGCCAACAAAATCGTGTCAGTTGTTTAAAGCGAGCAATTGCTTCTTTGCTAGTTGTCAACGATAATGGTCCTCAAAAATGTTACTGTAAACTAGCCGAATGTATAAATTTATAATATATTCCATGTTTGCTATCTTTAGGAAGTCGAACTTTGAATAGAATTATTGAGTTTCTGTGTACAGTTTAGGCTGGGGTAAAGATTCAGTTTCTTCAGCAATTCTGCTTATTGGCAAGAAATATGGATTAATCCATACGTATGGAAGAAATTTTCACAAAGGTTTAACACCCACTCAAGTGTGGGGCCCAACTAGCCAAATAATTCCGAGAATGGTGGATGTCAATGTACAGTTAACTAATTAGCTCCTTGTTGGGCTCTCATTTCTCCAAAATCATTTAAAAAAATATTTTTTCAATAAAATAATTTTGAACCTAGGTTTATAATTTTTTTCTATTTTTTAATCACATATCCTAAAAAAAATTTACTTCTCACAAAATCTATTTCATAAAAGATTTCTACAAAACATGGATTAGATATTTTGAAATAATAATTCAAGAGAGAGTAACAAAAGATTTTTAATAGATATTCATAAATCTTGATGAAAAGTTGTGGAATCCATGGGATATGAATGAAAAAAAAAAAAATTTGAAAAAATGGGAGCCAAACTTGGGCAAAATCAGACGTGGATGATTTTCTTGTTTATTTTTTCTTTATATACCTCCGAATTACTTACCTTAGATTTTGTAACTCATCCGACGAGTAAAAAAAGAAACAGGAATAATTTTATATTGCTTTAAATATATATTAGACTGTGTTAAAGAGCAACAAAGTCGTTGTAGTATAGTGGTGAGTATTCCCGCCTGTCACGCGGGTGACCCGGGTTCGATCCCCGGCAACGGCGTCTTTTTTGATACCGTGGGTGACAATTTCCCTTTTTTTTTTTTATTTGCTTTTTTGCCCCCTTAATTAACACTATGGCCATTCCGTTTCTGGGTAACTTTTGACAAGAAAACCACAGTAAATGAGGGCCAATAAATAGTTTAATCTGCCCCAATTCTAAGATTTTTTTTTTTTTAAAAATTATGTAGTGATAAAGAATTACTTAAAAGCACATTTACTTTTTTTTTTTTTTTAAAGACTTAAAGCTAAACGTGCCTAGTAGTAGTTCACTCTACGAATATGTCTTTTAACTCTTTTCCCTTGATATCTATGCCTTCAACCTCTATAGGATTGAGGACGGCCCTTCTTCACTTTTCTTGCTCTTAATAATGATTTATAATTATAGCATTTATTAAATATATATAACTATTGGTGATGTAATTGCAAATAGAAATCACCACAAACTCGAAGAAGCTCAATTAATTAAGGGTCAAAGTAAATAAATATTTTTTTTGCTATATTAAGTTCCATTAACTACACTAATCTTTTTCACTAGATTTAATGTGACCAATCACTATATATGGTGGCCTTAAAATGGACAAGTTGTTTCATACCACGGCTCATTTGGTCATGCTCGTGAGATGTCTTTTTTTTTTAAGTTTTTCACTTAAAATCATTGAAAAATAAAATAAAATAAA
>CAIGRL010166889.1:5442-17655 GCA_903798325.1 Fraxinus xanthoxyloides | reverse complement strand
AAACACAGTTTCTATCTAAACACGATGTAGATCCTTGTTTGGGAATCGAAATCGCTTTACTTCCACTGCGCATGACTAAGTAGGTTCCCAACACAAACCTCCAAGCCTTCTAATGTATTCTCCAAAGTCGAGACTGCACCAGTGAATGACACATTCTTTTAATTAAATCAAGAAACTAATTCTTAGGCTAGACAACAAGAAAATATAATTTTTCTCACTTTTCTCTCTCTCCAATTTGAACACCGTGAAATTATATGTTATGATTGTTCTAGGATTTCTATATCCACCTAGTTTTTATTTATAAAGATAAAGTAGTTCTAATCCATGTCCAATAATAATTCCAATTTTAAATAGGAGTTTTAATTATAGTCCAACTCCAATTAGTTTACATTTAATTATATGTGTAGTCCTAGAACTTCAATTACAATTATAATTAAGTTTACAACTTTTATAGCAATTACAACTAAATGCAAAATTTTATTGTACCTACAATTAAGTACAAAACTATTATAATTACCATAATCAAGTTCCAATATTTTATAGAGCTACCATAGGGATTTGATCGGACATATATTATCCAAATTCCAATAATTAGATCTTGTCTAGTCGAATCTAAATCGCTCAATCTAATTATTAGTCTTTTTTTTCACTAAGGACTTGTTTGATACCCTTAATTTTCTCGAGAATTAGGAATTCTTTTTCCATTTTCCCTTGTTTGATAGTAGAAATTTTCCATGGAAATTTTTTTTCTCACTTTCTCTCACACGTGCACATTTTCCTTGATTTTGCTGAAATTGCTTTCCCACCTTTTAGGTTGGTTTTTATTTTTCCATTTTTTTTTTTGGCAATCGGAAAAAATTCTAGACCAATGGTAAAAAGAAATTATCACTTTTATCGACAATTTTCATGCAAAACAAAGCCAATCGGCAAGTGAAACAAATTCTAGACCCAATAGTAAAAGAAATTATCACTTTAATGGACAATTTTTAAGAAAAACAAAGCCAAACATACACCAAATTTTCAACATTTTTAGGTGGAAAATTATACCAATCAAACGCAATTAATTACAATTTCCAGTAAAACAATTTCTAGGCAATTCAATTCCCTAGAATTCATTTTTTTTCCACACATTTTTCACATTTACAATCAAATGGACCCTAAAGGTAAAAGATTGAACTCTTGGAATATATAAGATCACAATAGTCAATAAATTTGTAATACTTTCCTTTGACCTGCTGTATATGTATTTTATCACAATCCGAGATTCGATAATTAAGTACGAGCACAAATGACAATTTTGGCCCTCTAAGTATATTCACTAACTTAAATATCATTTTCTTCAACAATTCTTTGAACTAATCACAAATGTCGAAGTTTAGCCGTTGTTAAACATTGAGCTCAGATTTTAACTATTTAACAGAAAATATTTAAGTAGTTACTCTATCCATTTTTCAGAGTAACGATTTCCGACACGAATTCATGTTCTCTATTTCGTTCATTCTTAAATTCCCAACTCATCAAGATATTTGATTAATCAAGTTGATCTCACCCATTAATAAATCAAATAACCATTAAAATCACGAAAATATATACATAACCTTGTTCAAGGATTTAGATGAAATACACAACAGTCAAGTTGAATTTAATTCTCCGTACGGTCATATTATAGAATTGAACTCGACACGTGATCCGTTCAATATACTCCAAGTGTACTAATGTCACATTTAACTATTTTTATAATGATGATAAATCACAAACTCAAATAGTGAATCAGTCAACACTACAACTTTCCAGTAAAAGGTGCCAACCCTTATACAATTATTGTGAACGAATTATTTATTATCAAAATATAAATTGTGTCACACTGTACTTCTCAACGCAAGTACTAACTTATATTATCACAAGTGATTATAAGTATTTTAAATCGCATGCTCAATAATAAATAAATGTAATAATAAATAAAGCCATAATTTATTTATTATAAATTATTATTTTATCATAGTGAAATTTACTATATGGGCACACAGCCCAGCACTCCAACGGTTCCAATTCCGATCACAACGAAAGGAAATTTTAATCCACAATCTAAGTGCCTAATTTTGTAAGTTTCCACGCCAAATATATGATTCTTGGCACTTTTCCATTTTTGAGTGATTTTCTATACGAATTTTTAATTTAATATTCTTGCCATCATTTCCTCCTTTTCTTAAACAAAATTAGAGATTGTATGAGAATTAAAGGAAAATTATATGGAGTTGCAGGTTTGAATTTCAAGTTCAAGTCACATGGGCGACCCACGATCCATATTTTCGAACAGGTAACAACGCTGCAAATATAGTAGCTATTCAAATTTTAATCCTTCTTATTTTACTAGTATTAACTTTATGTTTAAGTTGAACTTCCAAGACTAAATGAATATTACCCATAACAGAGCTATATATTTTTTTATATAGAATGAAAACTTTTGAACTCTTTGTAACACTACCATTATTAAAAGTTAAATCCAAGAGGAGATTTCTTTAGAAAAACCAAATTGGAGAGAAAATGAAACATAATCTCTTGATTTTATATAGAATGATATCTCCAGTTTATATTCCAAAAATGCCCTTCTCGGCCAACCTTTTTGTCCCAAGTCCACCTCCCGAAGCTACTCGAGAGCAGCTCGAGAAAAATGGCAATTACTTTTCTCGACAAAAAAAATAAATTAAAAAGGGAAGATTACCTGTAGTAAACAAACTTCTGGATACTAGGTGATGATACCAATGCGAGTCATAGCTCGAACATGACGACCGATGACTACCTCCACCACTTGACCTCGAAAACCCCGAAAGCTCCTAGGGTATGGTCTCCTCGAGTTCAGCTCCCTTCGACCTATCATCTTTCTCGAGTCTTATTTGATCCATTATGACTCCCCCTCATGTGTAGGCTCGTCCAAACCTAAGAGATGTACTGTCCATCCATCAATATGTTTCCTCATTTCGGGTGGACTCTCACACCAAAGTCCCATTCTAACCCAAACACCCAAATTACACAAGATTAACTAAACAACTTCCAATTGCACTAGAACTCCTAGGGGTCTCAACAATGTAGTCCTACTAGGAGTCCACTATCTACCTCTATAAATACATCATTCTCCATCATTATTAAGGTACGTTCTACACACAATTTATAGCATATATTCTCTTTCTGAGTTAAGCATCGGAGGGGCGATGAGGACACACATTGACGCCTTTGTTTCAGATACCAGAAGATTTTGTTTGTGCTCATCCTTAGTCGTCAGCTCGAATTTTAGCAGGGCACTTTTTGGTAGCATCATTGGCTCCATCTATTGGAAATGGTACCAAAAGTCATGGTCAACACATGTTCAGGTCTTCCACCAACAAGCTCATCCGCGCCAAACCCACCACCTGTCACGGAACCAATAACCCATCAAAAGGAATCATATGCAATACCAACAGCTCGGGCCTTCGAAGAACTTCGCCAGCAAGTTGCAATACTAACTCAGCTGTTAAGCTAGAGGAGTGACCATCGGGCACAGAAACATCCGTCGACGCCGACGGTAGGATAGCAATGAGGGTTTATGAATAATGCTCGTGCTCAGGATACCCGCAAAGTCCATGATAAGGATGGATCTGGGGCCTCGAGTGTCCTTCAATGACCTCGACCTCGACGTTGGTCACCATGGACTCAAGAGAATCGGCCAAGATCATACAGGATGGAATCACTGCTGGATTGTAGAAAAAGGCCCAGGGGATGACGGGATTTACCCCTAATACTCCATTCACATCGGAAGTGCTCTCCTATCCACTTCCAGACAGGTTCAAGCTCTCCCACATGAAGGAATATGATGGAGGAACTGACCCTATATACCACTTCAATGTATACACAGACGTCATGAATCTGCAGGTGGCACTGGATCCTGTGATGTGCAAGGCTTTCCTACAAACCTTGACTAATACTGCCAGGGATTGGTTCTCTACCCTGGATCCCAACTTCATTGCTTCGTTCTCTGACCTGGTCGGTAAGTTCTCCACTTTCTTTGCTAGTAGCAAGTGCATCATGAAGACGGCGGCATCCCTCATGCAACTCAGGTAGGGGCCGAATGAAACCCTACGTGATTTCATGACGATGTTTAACAAGGAAAGACTTCATATACCTAACATTCACATAACTATAGCCATCTCTGCCCTCACGTATGCCATCAGGTGCGAGGCTTTCAAGATGTCACTGTCAAAAAACCCATAGAAGACCGTGATCAAGCTACTTACACGAGCAGAAAAATATATTAATAAGGAGTAAACACTTAACCCGATGAGGAATTCTCACCCGATGTCGTAGAAACCCGAGCGCAAAAGGCAACACGACTTTAATCCTCGTCTAGAGGTAAGCAGGGGCAAGCAAAGGTAGGAGATACAGTCGATATCATTGACTCATCTGAACACCTCAAGGTCAAATATTCTGATGGAGATCAAAGATATGAACGAGCTTAAATGGCCGTTAAGGATGCAATCTCCTCCAAACACTCGGGACATGAGTAAGTATTGTGATTATTATCAAGATGATGGGCACTCAATGGAGAACTATAAAGCCCTTCAGCGAGAGATTGAAGCTCTGATAAAAAGAGGATTTCTAAGCACATACGGTAGTCATGACAAGTGACCGAGGAACGATCGGGACAAAGGGAAAGGTCTAGAAGGAAGTGGGAACCACAAGCCTACTGCAAAAAATATTAACATTATTATTGGAGGGATAGCTCAGGTAGAGACTCGAAGAGTGGGTGTAAATAGTACGCCAGGCAGTACAACCCGAACTTGAGGACAATGGCTGGAATCGTGGAAAAAATCATGTTCGGACCGCATAATTTGGAAGGTTTGTCACACCCGCATGATGATGCCTTGGTCATATCAGCGATCACAACTAATTTTGAGGTGAAGAGGATTTTAGTTGATAATGGAAGCGCAGCCAACATATTTTCTTATGAGGCATACTCTAAGATAGGGATTTCGGCCAACCAGCTCAAAGCCGTCCAAACCCCAGTTCAAGGATTTGGATGTAGTACAATCATTCCGGAAGGAGTCATCAATATACCGCTTACATTGGGGTCAAGTCAGAAGCAGGTGACTGAACTAACATCATTCTAGGTAGTCCGTGTTTCAATGGCTTATAACGCAATTCTGGGGAGGCCATTACTCAACGAGATGAAGGCCATTGTCTCTACTTTCCACCTAACTGTGAAATTCCCTACTAGTAATAGAGTAGGGATCGTCCGTAGAGACCAGACAGCTGCTAGTCATTGTTACATTATCAGTGTTCGGGCGATAAATTCCAACATCATGCAGATATCATCATCCGATCCCGACCTTGGAGGAATACTTGCTCCTATGAAAGAATTGGTTGAGGTCGAGCCTAGGAAAAAGGTGACTATCGGCCGAGATCTTGACGTAAGCCTCATGATCACGCTCGTAAGTTGCTAGTCCCGTAATATTGATGTGTTCGCGTAGAGTGTAGAGGATATGTCAGGATAGACCCAAGTATTGCAGCTCACAAACTAAATATCAATTTTGGTGTTAAGCCCGTCAAGCAAAGGAAGAGACAGTTTACACCATATCGACGCTAGGTCATTCAGAAGGAGGTTGACAAGTTAATCAATGCTCAATTTATCCAGAAAGTTCAGTACCCCAATTGGCTCTCCAACATAGTTCTCGTCAAGAAGGCCAACAACAAGTGGAGAGTATGTATTGACTTCATAGATCTTATCAAGGCGTGCCCGAAGGATAGTTGTCCCTTACCTTGGATCGATAACCTAGTGGACAGTACCTCGGGTCATAAACTGTAATCTTGATGCATTTTCTATATATCATTAAATTCTCATGGCCAAGGAGGATTAGGAGAAAACATCGTTTATGGTTGACTCTACCATATATTGTTATAGGGTCATGCCATTTAGGTTGAAGAATGTAGAAGCCACTTATCATAGATTGATCAACAAAATCTTTACTAGGATGATTGGATAGAATATTAAGGCTTATGTTGATGATATGGTGGTCAAAAGAAAATAGTCGAGGGACCATATTGAAGATCTCGAGGAGCTACTCCATACTCTTTGCGAGCATAAAATGAAGTTAAATCCGACCAAATGCACCTTTGGAGTTGCCTCATGCAAGTTTTTGGGCTTCATGATCACACACAAGGGAACTGAAGCAAATCCGGACAAAATACATGCACTAACATCAATGGAGTCCCCTAGGAACAAGAAGGAGGTTCAGAAATTGACAGACCAGGTTGTGGCATTGAACAGGTTCATGTCTCGAGTAGCGGATAGATGCTTCCATTTTTCAAAGCCCTAAGAGGATGTCGTAACTTTGAATAGACCGAGGACTGTGAGAAGGCTTTCCAAGAACTTAAGCAAACGTTGGCAACCCCGCCAGTTTTGACGAAATTGGAGCCTAGTGGTACTCTATTTCTGTACTTAGCAGCCTCTCAGAATGTAGTGTTGGTAAAAGAGGTGAATAGAGCCCAACAGCCAATCTACTACGTAAGCAAGGTCTTACTCGATGTAGAGACTAGGTATACATTGGCCGTGCATTGGTAGTGGTAGCGACAGTATTTCCAATCTTACACTATTGTTATGTTCACTAATCAGCCACTCAATCATATACTACAGAAGCCAGACGTATCTGGAAGGTTATTTAAGTGGGCCATTAAACTTGGAGAATTTGACATTGAATTCAAACCTCGACTCTCGATTACCCAAATCCTCGAGGGCCAGCAAACAACCCGACCGTGATGTCATGGAGGTATGGAGATATTTGTAAACGAGGCCTCAAACTCCTCAGGCTTAGGTTCAGGGGTCATACTCATCAGTCCGGACAGAAATACAATTGGACTCTAATTTGAATTTGATGCTACAAATAATAAAGCAGAGTACGAAGCCGTTATAATCACGCAAGAGCTTGCCATTAATCTGGAGTTTGAGCACATAAAAATATACAACGATTCGCAATTGGTGGTGGGGAAAATTGAGGGAACGTTTGATAAAAAGGAGGAGAAAATGAGCCTATATTGCTTGAGAGTTCATGGCCTTCATAGGCAGTTCAGAAGTTGTGAAATTATAAATATTTCCCGAGCCATAAATTGTAAATTCGATGCTTTATCTCACTTGTCATAGAGATTGATTGTCTTCACAAAACGGTTCACGTAAGATTTGTAACAGAGCCAAACATTAATCAAACACCTTCTGTCATGGATATTAAGTAAGAACCATGTTGGATGGACCCAATAACGGATTTCATAACTAACCGGAATTTTCCAGATAGCTCGGGCACCAAGATATTGCATGATTAGGGGAGTTTTATTTCGCCGGAGTTTCACTCATCCATACCTCCGATGCCTCAAACCTGTAGAAGCAACGCAAGCCTTAGCAGAAGTCCATGAAGGCGTATGCAGGAAGCATCAAGGAGCTCGGGCTCTAGCCTTCAAGGATGTTGTGGATATGGCCTACCATGACGAAGGATGTTGTGGACTACGTTAAGAGATGTGACAAGTGTCAGAGGTTTAGTAACGTCATCCATTCTCTAGTTGAGGAACTCACCCCATACATTGCACAGCCTCGTTTGAGCAATGGGGGTGTCGACATCCTTGGTCCTTTTCCATTTGCCCGATGACAATTGATGTTTGTCACAGTAGCAGTTGAATACTTCACTAAGTGGGTTGAGGCCGAGCCACTGGCCATGATTTCAGAGCCCAAGTTAAGATCATTCGTTTGAAAGTCCATCATTTGCAGGTTCGGAATACCTAAGGTCCTCATAACCGATAACGAAAGATAGTTTGATAACTTCAAATTTAAAAGATTTTGCACTAACTTAGGGATAGACCACCGTCTGACATTTGTCGCACATCCTCAGAGCAATGGCCTTGCTGAGATCACTAATCGAATCATCCTATAAGATCTCAGAACCAGGCTCGATGAAGCTAGAGGTACTTAGCCAGATGAGCTGCCTTCTATACTTTAGACATATAGGATGTCTCACAAAACTACAACTGGGGAAACTCCATTTATGTTGGCATTTGGGTAGCAGCCACCCTTCCAATCGAGATCAGACTGTCGAGCCTCAAGAGGCTTGAGCCCGGGGCCAAGAAACGAACAACATAGCACCTTGACCTCCTTGATGAAGTAAGAGAACAAGCCTCAATAAAGGTTGCTTCTTACCAGAACAGAACGGCCAAACAATTCAATAGCACAGTAAAGTCCAGGAAGTTCAGAGTTGGAGATCTTGTGTTGAGGAAGGCCAAAATTGTTGGTCATGCCCCAAACAAGCTTGGGGCCATTTGGGAAGTACCTTTTGAAGTCATAAGACAAGATTACAAAGGAGCATATAGCCTAAGAGACACCTCAGGAAGACCACTTGCCAAACCTCGTAAAGCGGATAGTCTAAAGATCTATTACAAGTACTCTATTTTTTCACCTTACTTAGTAACTTTTTCTTTTGTTTTGATTTTTTTTAGTTTGTCAGGCTTGCATGCCCCGCATCTTCTTCGATTGTCAGGCCTGCGTGTCCATTTTCGATGTTTAGAAGATTTTTTGATTGAATAAATAATGTCGGGATTTCTTCCCAATGAAATGCTCTTAACCCTAGCGCCCTCAAAGCCTTGCCCCATGCAAGTACGTCAAAGCCTTGCCCCCGTGCAAGCATGTCAAAGCCTTTCCCAGTGTAAGCACATCAAAGTCTTGCCCCGAGCAAGCACGTCAAAGTCTTGTCCCTAAACAAGCACCTCAAAGCCTTGCCATAAGTGTAAGCACCAGAAAGCCTTGTCCCGAGCAAGCACATAAAGCCTTGCCCCGAGCAAACACCTCAAAGCCTTGCCCCGAAACGCAAGCACCCCAATCCTCGAGTACCATAGGGAGATCTCAAGCTCTTAGTTCTATGAAAATCAAACATCATATTCCTCGGGGTATATGCACCTCGGGCACATATGATCAATATTCCTCGAGCATCGAACTTTGTTCATTAAATAAACTGCTCGGGCATCCGTAAAAGCTATACCTCTCTTCGAGTTTTGAACTTTGTTAATTGAAATAAAGTTGGCCAAAATTCATTCTTGAACTCTCCTCAAGTTTTGAACTGTTAATTGAAATAAAGTTAGTCGAGATTCATGCTTGAACCCTCCTCGAGTTTTGAACTTTGTTAATTGAAATAAAGTTGCTCGAGATTTATGCTTAGCTCTTCTCAAGTTTCAAACTTTGTTTGTTAAATAAAGTTGCTGGAGATTAAATAAAGTTGCTCGAACTCCTAACTTTTGTCAATTGAATATTTAGTTTTCAAACTCCTAGATTTCAAAATTCTCAAATCTGAATATTGTTCAGGAATTGTACTTGACAAAATTCAAAAGTAGCAAACATAATATTCCAGCCCTGGTCGGGCGATGTACATGACAAAATTCAAAATAGTAATGCTCAGGGAGGGAAAAGGCCGAGTCTAAATCATTGCTCGATGGCATGTCAACTGCATCTTCTTCATCGGCATCAGCATCATCATCCACCATTGTTTTTTCGAATGCAGATAGTTCGAGTTTGTCAGTAACCTCGGGCAAACCCTATAGTTGGTCAGGAACGACGTCAAGAAGATTGAACGCATAATTGTACGACCCCAAGGCGTGCTCTCCCTTGATGGCCACAAATTCGTCGAACTTCTTGAAGTCCTCGATTATTGAAACTCGAGCTTCAACCAGCTTTGCCTCAAACTCTTTAGTCTTATGCTCGAGCTCGAGCCTTTCTTCCTCAGCTTTATCCTTGGCAACCCCGAGCAAATCATCAAAGTTGTGACACAAAGTCTTGAGGTCCTCCAAACTTTGGCTATCTCTTTCTAAAACCTCAAAATAGGCTTGGCCCTCATTAAATCAAGCAGTGTCCGGGATTGTCCATTGAGGACCAAATAGGTAGTCTGGATCCTGGGTTGAATAAAGAAGTATTTTTGCTTCTACTCCTTGAGGGAGCTCGACATCTTAGGGATCCTAAAACGTCCTCGGGTCGACATATATAAAAACCAATTATAGCCTGGCAATGTTTTAAGCTCGAACACTAGCCTAAGAAGGTCGAGCATATGGGTTATAAATAAAAACCTACAAGCTATAAAGAAATAAATAACCATCCTCCAAGCATTGGGGACGAGCTGTGCAGGACACATATAGTGCTAGACCAAGAATTCTAGGAAAAATGGATGAAGGGGCCACCTCAATCCTCCATTCAGAGCTTCCCTAAAAACCGCTATCTCCCCTTCTCGAGGACTAAGGATATTGTCCTCATGCCCAGAAGTCCTAACATCACACCCAGGCATCAACCCAAACTCCCTCGCTAAGGATATGACCTCGTGCTCCTTATACCAACCTATGAGCTCACAGTAAGTGAGGACAGACCTATTATCTAAAGGAACAGACATGTGCATTATGGAGTGACCTAGTTCCTCAGGTGTTGAACCCGAGGCCGACGAACTACTCGAAGACATATCTATAAAGAATGAAAACTTAAATCTATCTAAAGGTCTCAAGGTCTTACCTTAATCGAACACAAAGCCCGAAGTTGTCTGATGAGGTTTGAGAAGGAGATGAGCGACAAATGATGTGGGGTATGGGGGTATTTATAGGATTCTGAAGAAGACCAAAGGTCTACCAATCCTAGCCATTCATCATGCCACGTGGCAGACATCCATCAACCCCAAGGATATCATGAGCTCGAATATAGAGACCACACGTTACATTCTCACAAACCCTAGGCTGAGCAGCCTTATTCAAGGCTGTGCAGTCCAAGTCCTAGGGTTGAGTAGCCTTATTCAGGCCAAATCCAAATGCTGAGCAGCCTTATTCAATGCTATGCAGCCCAAGTCCTAGGGCTGAGCAGCCCATTTGCAAGGTCATGTAGCCCAAATCCAAAGGCTAAACAACCTTATTCAATGTTGTGCAGCCCAAGTCCTAGGGTTCAAGGTTGTGCATCCCAAATTCAAAGGTTGTATAGCCCAAGACCTAAGGCTGGGCAGCCCATTTTCAAGGGCTCTAGAGTCCCATTCTAATGGCTGAGCGGCCTATTCTCATGGCCATTTAGCCTATCCCAGAATGCCATTCTCGAGGCTAGTCTCTTCTTTCAAGTACATCCATCCAGAATCTGGAAAACTGAGCTCGGCACGGATGCACGGGGGCCACTGATGATACTAATGCGAGTCATAGCTCGAGCACGACGATCGAGGACTACCACCACCACTTGACCTCGAAAACCCTACAAGCTCCTCGGGTATGGTCTCCTCGGGTTCAGCTCCCTTCGACCAATCATGTTCCTCGAGTCCTATTTGATCCATTATGACTCCCCCTCGTGTGTGGGCTCGTCCAAACCTAAGAGATGTACTGTACATCCATCAATATGTTTCCTCATTTCGGGTGGACTCTCACGGCAAAGTCTCATTCTAACCCAAACACCCAGATTATACAAGATTAACTAAACTACAACTTCCAATTGCACTAGAACTCCTAGGGGTCTCAACGTTGTGGTCCTACTAGGAGTCCACTATCTACCTCTATAAATACATCATTCTCCATCATTATCAAGATACGTTCTACACACAATTTACAGCATATATTCTCTTCATATTCTCTTTTTGACTTATGCATCGGAGGGGCGACGAGGAAACACCTCGACGCCTTTGTTTTACGTACCGAAAGATTTTGTTCATGCTCATCCTTAGTCGTCAAGCTCGGATTTTAGCAAGTGTGATTTTTTTGTAGCATCGCTAGGTTCTAATAATATCAAGAATTAAGCTATATATACATTTTTCTTGACATTGTTAACATTTCACCTATGTATCAAAATCAGGCCAAGGATGTGATAGGGTGGTGACGAAATCAATGACTACGATGAATTTCATGCGAAAGAGTATCAAACTTAATGTAGAGGAAAATGTGTACATGTAGCATTATTGAAATATTAGTACGCTTGCATTGCTACAATCTAGATTCTAGACAACGGGACTTGAGTATAATTGACACCAAAATGTAAAAGCTTGATTAAAAACTTGATTTCTTCATTTCCTCTTATAAGTACAGGTCAGGATTTAACTGAAAACCAACAGCCTGACACCAACAAGAAGCCCCAAAATAAATGCCATCACAAGCAAACCACCTTATATGTTTTTAGTATAACAAAACAAACTGAAAAAAAAAAAAAAAAAA
>CAIGRL010166860.1:0-15935 GCA_903798325.1 Fraxinus xanthoxyloides | reverse complement strand
TTTTCAATGAAATTGATGTAAATAATAACATTATTTTAGCTTCCACGCGGCAATAATACAACATAAAAATGATCGTAACACCATCCCCCTCCCTTCACGTCGCTCTATACCTCCCTTATCCCCACAACTCTCCACTTCTACGCCTAACCCCACTCCACCCCACTCCTGCTTTATTTAATTAAAAAAAAAAAAATTTAAAACTTTGACTTAGTCCAACAAACTTGAGCCCCAACATCATCACGCTTTCATATTCCTATTATTCTCCATAACACTTGTCCTTCTATACGTACTCAATAAAATTTTCATTCATTACCACACATTTTTCAATAAAATAATATTATTTATCATAGCAATAACTTTTTTTTTCAATTACACATTCTCCATCAATCTACTATTTTAAAATATATTCTTACAAAATAACGTGGCTCAAACACACCCTATATATATAAATACACAAAGTCCATCCCCCTCAAAGCCCACTTCACTGCACCACCTCCCCACCAACAGAACCCAGAAAATCTTCTCTCTCTCTCTCTCTCTCTCAATGGCTCGAAGAAATCTAATACTACTTTTCGTTGTCTTGATTATCTCTACCACCTTTGTTTCCTCTATACATGGGCGGAAGTTCTTGAAAGTATCATCTTTCGACGACAGATCGTATCTAGACGCTCTTCCGAAAGGCACAGTGCCGGGTTCTACCCCTAGCAAGAAGGGCCACGCCGTGATCATCGACGAAAAGCTAATCGCCCGCC
Source organism: Fraxinus xanthoxyloides (assembly GCA_903798325.1). Taxonomy (NCBI): domain Eukaryota; kingdom Viridiplantae; phylum Streptophyta; class Magnoliopsida; order Lamiales; family Oleaceae; genus Fraxinus; species Fraxinus xanthoxyloides. The sequence goes on along the minus strand of CAIGRL010166860.1, from coordinate 15,183 downwards.
ACCTCGCTCTCATCGACCGGATTCTCCGATCAATTCCTAGTCCTGGTGTTGGAAACTAATCTCTTTGTTTATTTCCACTTATTTTACAATTTTGTTTATTTGCTGTTATTGATGTATAGAAGCCAAGAACATTTAGGTTAGAACTGTACACTTGATATATGTGTATAGAAAGAGATTTATGGTATATGTTTTCTCTGGTTAATTGTTTTGGTAATTATCCACTTGGTCGTTGATGATTCAACAAAATTTACCAACTTTTTGGAACAATCGTGAGAAACTGTACTTATTTTCTGCTATTAGCTTCTTGTTTAAGTTTGGTGTATTTAATTTAATGACTTCTTGATGTTTAAATAGTTTATGAGTGTTTTATGAAAATCCTCGAAAAGAATTGGTGTATTCAATTAAAATTTTTATAAACTTTCAAAAAGTCTGTTCAATTAAAACTTTTTAGAAGTTCAAATTCTAATGACTTTTAGATACTTTTATAAAAGTCTCACTTTTAAATAAAAAGTACTAAAATAAAATTTTAAAATTTCTCTCTCATTAATCACAAGATTTTGGGAGACATTAACCAAAAAAAAAAATGTTTTTTTCCATATTTCTCTTTCCTTTCCCTCAAACGAACATTAGAATTATGATTAAATTTTTTTTTCTATTTATTGTATTTGTTTCTATTTTTCTTTTTCACTCTCTTATCGTCCATTTCTATTTTCTATATAAAAAAAAGGTATTTTTATAACTTTTTTTTTATCTTTTTCATTCATTTTCTCTGAAAAATATCTATTTTTAATTAAATTATAAAGTTTTAGCCTAATTTATAATTAAATTTAAATATATATATTTTCATATATTCTTTAATGTATATTATATTAATAATACTAAATATTAGATTTATTTTTTTATATGTATAATTATTATTATTTCTTTAATTAAGATCTTAAATTTTTATTCTTTTTAAAATATTTTTTAATTATATGAGGAGAAAATGAAGGAGAAGACGAATTATGAGAATCATCACCTCGTATATGATGATAATTTCACAATATTGCACTAGATTCACAAAAAGTTTATTTCAAACGAAAGTTTTTAAAAGTTTTTTGAATTCTACAAAAGTTAAGATTAAAAATGAAAGTTTATAAGTTTACANAAAAGGTATTTTTATAACTTTTTTTTTATCTTTTTCATTCATTTTCTCTGAAAAATATCTATTTTTAATTAAATTATAAAGTTTTAGCCTAATTTATAATTAAATTTAAATATATATATTTTCATATATTCTTTAATGTATATTATATTAATAATACTAAATATTAGATTTATTTTTTTATATGTATAATTATTATTATTTCTTTAATTAAGATCTTAAATTTTTATTCTTTTTAAAATATTTTTTAATTATATGAGGAGAAAATGAAGGAGAAGACGAATTATGAGAATCATCACCTCGTATATGATGATAATTTCACAATATTGCACTAGATTCACAAAAAGTTTATTTCAAACGAAAGTTTTTAAAAGTTTTTTGAATTCTACAAAAGTTAAGATTAAAAATGAAAGTTTATAAGTTTACAAAAGACTTTCACTAATTTCATATAAATCTCTAAAAAATCCACGAAATTTACAGAAGTCATCACTTAAAAAAAGTTCGCTGAATACATTCTAGTGACCTGTTACTGTGCGTCGTGACATGCCTACTCGTATTGAAGAAAATTATGAGATTTCTATAATTATTATTTTTTATTTCTTTGTAATTTTTATATGTAGGAATGGAAAGTGCCGAAGGAAAAGGAAAACTGAACACGTTTTGTAGACTTTTTCAATGCCTTATTGTCGATTGCTTTAGCGGCTGAATTATATGGTCCAAAATTGATGCATTGGTGCATGTCAAGAACCACATGCGACACTAGCCCATATGGGATGAGAATTTATTATTTGCTAGATATATGCTTCAAGAAATTGTCACCAATTTTTGTCCTGGGAATCAAATATAAATCAGTGATAAAATTCGCTGAAATATACTTCTAAGAAAACCTAAGCTAAACGTAAGCGATCCAAAGAAAAAGCATTTCAAGTTTCACGTTCAGTCAAAAAAGTGAGAATAATTCAATTTTCAAAATATGCTTATGCTCCCAGATATAAACATCTATCGTAGATCTCACATCACTTCACATCAAATACGGATTTTTGGGACGACAAAATCATCATAAAAATTTAATTATGTCAAGTACAATATACCAACATGCATTGATGCACAATATGTGTTAGGGGTGGGTGGGGGTGGTTGTGGGGTTCAAAGTCAAGAAGTGAATCATTCTTATAATTAAGATCCAAATCTCCAAACTATTTTATTTTTCGACATGAAAAGACGTGTCTCATTTTCATAAAAATACAAAGCATTCACATGTTTAAACAACCAATGGATTCATGCAATTATTAAATAATATTTAAAGTGATAATATAGTTGAAATTAGTCTCTTATCGAGGTAGGCAAATGGTAACAAAAGTCAGTTAACCTTCAAATCTGCTAATTGATATTAGTCAATCTTCAATAGCTATCGTCACGCTACTTTGAGAGAAATTATGCCCCGTTCAGAGGCGGAGTCACAGTACCCAAAAAAAAATAAAAAAAAAAAAATTATATTGGACTGATGCATTAAAAAAAAAAAAGTTCCATTAAAAAGAAAAGAATTTTCATTAAAAGATAAAAAAAAATCCCTTTAAAACAAATTGGTCATGGGGCTAGTCAGGGCATTCACTTTGTCCCTGCCCCCATTTGAGTTTCATTTTTTCAACACTCATTTTCAATTGCACATTATTTTATAAAATAAATTTACTCGTAAATTCAAAAGAATTTCTTATCCTTTAACAATATATTCTCCAAAAAATCATTATTTAAAAAAAAAAAAAACATTTTCCCCAAAAATGAGCTCAAACAGGGGCTATATTATCTTTATTTTAAAATATATTTGTTAACAAAGCAATAAATGAAATTTCATAATTTTTCTTTTTTTGATAATATTACATAGTAGCGTTATGTTTATTTTAAAATGTATTTGTTAAACAATGTAATAAATAAGATTTCATATTTTTTTTGATAATATTAATTAGTATTATCTAGTGAGTGTTTAGTGGGGATTAAAATTAGATTTTTTGTATATTGTGATTAAAAAAAAAATTTGAAATGTGTGGTTGAAAAGTTGTGGGACCCATGAAATATGTGATTAATATTGATTCTTTGACTTTGACTTAGACTTAGATTAAAATGTGATTTTAATCCGTACATATTCTCCACTAGACCTGTGAAAGCATTGATAATATTAATTTGAACATTCAAAGATTTGAAGTTTCCAACTTAGCACACGTGATTTTGTGATATCCAATGTCATTTTTCATGAAGATATCATTCACGTGCCTATGAGGAAGATAAGTGCAATTTCATGTTACCTTTGACAAAATTTTCAAAAGGAAAAATGACAAGTTCAGTGAATATGGACTGCCATACCTTTGTAATTTATCTTTCGTATGGAACGTTTCAGCGTTTTCTGGGATCAATTTTCAAAGTTTTAGCCCAAATGTTTTGCACAGCATTCTGTTGTCTTCTGTTTGGATTTATCTTTTATCTTTTGGAGAATGTTCAGCTAAGCTTAAGAAGAAGTTTAATTAACTTTTTAGTAAAATTTATTTAGCCGTTGCACGAAGAGACGTGAAGGGGGTCTGGACTCTCCTGCAACCCAGCTATTATTAAGGCCCACACTTCACGTCACCTCTTACTTGGCTAAGGTGATTCCATACAAGGTGGTCGAGGTGGTGCATCACTTCGATTGAGGTATAATGTTGAGGCCAACCCTCTAATGTCGAGGTGAAGTACCATTCATGTTGCCGGAAGAGGCGCAGGGCTCCTTACCTAGCCTCCACATTTCACACAAGGCATCTTCAATTTCACATCTTCTCAAGAGATCTTTTGTACAAGATCCACCTATGGCTCCTTTATATGGCAACTCACTACAACAAACATTTCGAGGTCAAATTGTCAGTCTATATACTAACTACAAGGCATACTAGGCTTTAGAATGGATGTGCGTCAAAAGCGTTAAATGCCTATCGCCTATGATTGGTAGAGTGATGCTCAGGAAAAGACCTGAGTCGTCAATATGAGGTCACGTCTCACTTTATCCAATGGTTATCAATCCTCCTCTACTATTATAAAAGTTCAAATATTGTGTCATTTGAAGGTAATGTGCCTTTAGACTCTAAAAGTTAAGTTTGCTCTCAATTTATATTCACTTCTTACCTTGCGAGTTTTTTTAATCAAATGGCGAGGGAATAAACTTATAGGGATTTTGCCGTGTGTATATATAGTAAAACCCAACTTATAATTATCACATAACCAGTTATTGAATATATGATTATTCTAGTTCAGAACCACAAGATCAACGTGTTCCATGTAAAAATTAATAATTGATTAATCTATGTCCACACAGGAGTTGATATAATGTGGGTGGAGTGATGCCTACAATACTGTAGTATGAGCCCCACCATACTCACATTATATTAACCCTTGTGTGAACACCTATGTACACATAGTATGACCCATTAATAATAAATGCACGAGTTGGTTGGGGACAACATATTATGATTCTAGAGTCCTTGGAACCATCACATCCTTCTAGATCTTAACCTAAAAATAGAGATTTTTCGGCAATCATCTCCCAATATGCAACGATCTCGTCTATCCACAGGAGCACTCCAAATAGTTCAAACTAACGAATTCAAACGTAGTTTCATCTCTACTAAAACTATGACTTTGATGCAAAAAAAGACACTTCTAAACGGTGTTTTCAAGTAAGACCAATGTGTAAAAATGGAATGGAATGAATAATGAACGTTCTAGGGGTTCTTTAAATAAAAGGTGAAGGGGTGTGGAGAAGGGACATGCCCAAAACTCAATAATCTTAACCAAGGGTCGCAACCTTTTGCTATTGCTCGCCTATTGTCTGAGCGTTACTCGAGCTCCAAAAGTAAAGAGTTTGTCGCTCGCCTAGTGTTGATTTATTGCTCGAGCGACAGCCTCACATGCTAAATTTCGATTTTCTTTCAAAATTTAGACCACAATTTCTTATTTATTCCTAACTTGTTTTTAGATTCCAAATATATTACGACGATCTACTCATCGAGTATAATAAATTAGTCTATTTACTTTCGTAATTTGACTATTGGATCAAGTCCAAATATTTGGTCGAATTTACACACAATTACTTTTCAAGGTTTATACTTCCAAAATTTCAATTCTTAAACCCAGATTTCAACATGATACATTGATTTTAACAACATTCTTTTTAATCAATGGCCATATTTTCTACCATGGGGATGTCAATGAGAAATGTACAAATAAATTAATCAAATATGTTTACATGGAGCTTGTTGTCTTTCTGAAATCAAGGTACAGACTCCGGAATTGGGTCCACCATTGTATGTCGTTTCCCAAGCTGCTCCTCTTGCTTTACGGTGGAAACTTCCGCTTCTCATCTCGTCGGCGAAACTTGGGAAAAGTTCCCTGGTTGTTGAAGGAAAATATAATGGGGTTTTCTCCTTGGTTTCCCCCAGCCGGCGATGGCGAAATCAGGGAAAAAAACCTTGTCCGTTGAAAATCTCCCTGGTCGCCGGAAAGAAATTTTTGTTTTTTTCATTTTCATTTTCTTTATTGTTTTTTTTTCTTTTATTTACTATTTCTTGTTTTAAATTAAACAACTTGACATTTAACAGTTAAATTGATAGTTTCAGTCACAAAAGGACCTCAAGTGCAGACATTTGATAAGTTTGGGACCTTTTTAGAAATCAAACATTTAGGATATCATTGTCACAAAATTTAAAGGTTTGGGGCCTACAGTGTAATTTACTCTTTTTGGTACTTTATCATCACCGTTCTCGGAACAGAAAAGTTCCCCTCCCATTTGTTTACTGTGGGTTGAATCGTAGTTTACTACTCCTCTTTTTCTCTCTCTACTGAAACGGGGTGTACGAAAAATCTCCATTTACAATAACGAAAAGCTTATACAAACATATAGCATCAAATCGTCGATCGCGTGTGAAAGCACAGTATGGGTTGCGCTGGATCGCGCGATAAAGGAGATGGTACTCTTTGACTTGTAATTGTTTTTCGAAAGTCTGATCGACGGTTAATATTTTCTTGAAATTTTATGTTTCAAGAAACTGTTGTTGTTATCTTCGTTTATGCATTTACTTATTGGACCATTTCATTGTGGGTTTTGAATAATTTGGGATGTGAATTCTGATAATTCGACGAAAATTTTCTGGTCTCTGTTTTTGTCACGTGAAATTTGATGGATGTTGTTATGGTTCTTGTACTGCTTGACTTTTTGTTGTGTTAGATTAAATCTTGAGGTTTATAGACGTTCATTAGGTAAACTTCTGTTTTCCCCCTTATTTCTTTGTATAAATTATACATGGCAATTCATGAGCATTTGCTGGATTTTCGGTGATTTTCCATGAGAAAGAATTGCAAAATTAGAAATGTGGTTCATTCACACAGAAATTTTCACTTTTGCACTTTCATTTTATTTTTCAGAGTAATTGTTTGCAATCTTTTCTTGGAAAGTGATATTTAGACAACTTGTGTTAAGGTCTTTGAATTAGTAGTTGCAAGATTGACTAAAATTGGGATGTCTGATTTCAATTCAATTATTAGGAAATTTTGACTAAAATTGGGATGTCTGATTTCAACTCAATTATTAGGAAATTTTCCGCATCCCCTTTCAAATTATGAGGAACCAAACGAGTTTTCATTTCATTTGGCATTTTGATTCACCTGTTGAAGTCTATTCAACAAAGTTCTGTTGAATTTTACATGTCCAAGTTATTTTCTTTTCATTGGGACTTTTATGTTACGTCACTGTAATGCACCCTTCAGTCAAACTAAAATGCTATCCATACTCAGTTTACCAGCTTGGGTTAGTAAACATTGGATGAATGCAATGCTGATATTTTACTTACTTGAGAATGATAATATTCAATGGTTTTGTGACTAAACTTGTTTAGTATATGAGTTTGATGAATTTGTTCTGGGGATGTATAACTATACCTAGTGTTTCAAGTTGTTGATATACCGGACATTGGATTATTTAAGTTCACTAGCACTTCTGCAGTTCTATTTACGCAAATATGCAACCAAAAAGTGACTCTGGACTTTGATAATTGTCTTTGGATGTACAATCACTTGCTACATCTCGCCTAAGCTTGTTTCCTTTAATATGTTTGTATCACTATGCTATCAGTTTGATGGTTTGTGTACTGATGTCTTATCTTAGCTTTATTATCTGAAGGATCATACTTGCAAAATCTGTTTCCTCTAATGTGAAAGATCATCAGTGGATATGCACCTACTAAGTCCAGATATAATCGTTATATCCAGGGATCAATGTCCTACTTGCTGCGATGATAAATATTTACAGATGAGTTTTATGCTATTATACGCATATGCTAACATGTTACTGGCATCGTTAGTGCTTGGGTAACTATGCAAGGAATGAAAACTTACCGGGAAATGATTAGAGATAAGTGCAGAAGCCAGGTTGTTCTGATGAACATTACAGAAGACTTTATTGACTTTGGGACACTTTATTTTTATGAATGAGAGTGTATGAAACTGAATCTGTATAGTAGTATGCTTGCACTGCATTGATAAAAAACACTGGAATTTGGGTTATAATTTAGAATAGTTAATATTATAGTTGAAGCCTTGTCAATGAATTGGAAGAGATACATGCGCTCCTTATCCTAGCACCTCTTTCATCTTCTTGTCTTGTGCCTTATCCTACTACAGGTGGATATGCATACTTGATTTATTGTTTGAAATGGCAAGGGATTCGATTTATTGTTTGAATTGCAAGGGATCCTTTTGGAAGACAGATTACAGGTTTTAAGATACAGCAGAGATATCTTTGAGCTTGTTTTCTCTAGTATTTTCAATCCTTTTTTATTTAATATTCTTGCAATTGCTGAGAACCAGCTTCATCAAATTCTGTATCCCTTAATATGAGTACCTGGAAAATAATACCTGACCTTGAAGTATGGTTAATGCTAATTCTTATTATAAAACTCTCGAAATGAAATATAAATCTAATTATATTATGCAAGGGGCATGAGAGTAGAGATTTTTCTGGAAAAGGAGAATAATCATAGTAAATCAAGGCAAAGCATGAAAGTCAGATGCCAGAAATGACGTTCTTGAACTTATCCTAATTGGAAGTACAATTTGATTTCTGTATTTCCTTCATTTTTCAACTGTTAGAGGTGTTTTATAGCATATAATAGGTTTGTTTGACCTGCTGACACTGCATCCATGATGGTTGGTAGCTTCAGTACTTGTTCAAAGAGCTGTAGTTCTTTGGAGTCATTTCCTTGTAAGTTTGATTGCAGATACAGCAAAGAAGATACGCAAGCCCAAGCCATGGAAGCATTCAGAACCAATAACAAGGGCACAACTCATACAGATGCGAGATGAGTTTTGGGACACTGCTCCACATTATGGTGGCAGGAAAGGTAAACTTTCTGAAGTATTAAGTATGCTCAATCATTAGTCTATGATGCACGATTGCACAGATTTTTAACTGGACATACTTCATGATTGGCTTTGTGCTCAATCATTAAGGATGTCCAAATCTCTGTAAATTGCTTTTCAAGTGTGATTGATATGACATCAGCTTAAAAGCTTGCTTATCAAAGAAATTGGTGTAAAATTTGATTAGATTCCAAGGATATAGTATAGTACCCATTATTAGATTCAATTAGTACAACACGACTGATGTTTCTGAACTGTAGCTTTAACACGCTGTTGTTGAAAGCACTTTTTTTTTTTCCTGTCAAAACATATCAACGCAGTAAATAAAGATGTTCACTTTTACATATCGATGCAGTAAATAAAGAGGTACCTATTTATCAAAGAACTCTGTTTTGAATTAGTATCATTCCACAAAATTTGAATAATTTTGTATCTCATTCTAATATTCTTAGATCAAATTAATCAATGTACCATTGAAACAAAGTAATTATGTTTTGTCTATTCCTACAACTTCAAACCTATTCTAGATCAAAAGACAACTAAATGAAGATCATGAAGAAACTGAACATGCATATAATATAACATCACATATCACATAAACAAGTTCATGTAAAACCATGAGATCGTGTCTGAAATTACGTTCACTCTTAACTGAAAACTCTTAATGAAAACAGAGGAAAGGAACCAAACAAAGCAAAAAAGAAAAAATCAAGACAAAAATGTCAGGAAAAAAAAACACATATAAACAGTTATTTTACTACACGGATCGAGTTAGAAATTGCATGCATTCTTAATTGAGAACTCTTAACGAAAACAAATTGAAGGAACAAAAACAAAAATTTTATTTCTATCCAAAACAAGCCATGAGGTTTTAGGATGGTTTGAATCATGGTAAGTTGTTATAAATACATGATACATCTCACTGCAGCAACATAGTTTTTTAGTTGAATGATAGAATTAGCATCACTGTTAATGCTAAGAGTTTGGTAGTTTTTAATATATTTGACCGTGCTTTTACTATCTTGAGTCGAATTTAAATCATCCTAATCTTCTGTTATATCTCACTATCTTGATTGAATCCAAAACATCTTAACCCTCCCTTTTTTTCCCGCTCGAACCATTCCCTATATTGCTGTATTCTTACTTTACCACTTAATGTACTTTCCGTTGTTGCAATTTACTACGTGCCAAGCTAATTCGAAGCTTTTGGCATCCATTTGTATTAAACCTTGTTTCTCATTATTTAAACTAGAAGTATTACCTTTATATGTTATAGTGCTTTGTTGTCAAGGTGATGATGTGAGTTTGACTTTTGGAGTTGGCACTTAATGCCAATATCCATATTCCAATATAACTTTTCCAAGTTTCAATCTGAGAAAGCATGATAGCAATGGTAGTGTCCTGCGTGCTTTGATGCCCTTGTAAGGTACTGGTGAAATCAATTGCAAGGTCAAAGTTGTCAGTCAAACTCTAGTTTCAAAATTGCAAAGGTAAAATAGGATATCACTGGTTATGTTCTCGATGGAGAACTGGAGTTTTTCACAGAGACACGTGCATCCATAAATTCTTATGAAAATGCATTGTCCATTTAGTACAACCTAATGGACTTTGGTGTGATTGGTGGATTCTTTAAAATTATTCTTGTCGTGATGCCTTTATAGCATATGCTGCCTGTCAAACCATTGGCAATTGTTGAGGTTCATTCACCTTAGTGAAGCTGTAGGCAGCATAGTGAAGTTTAATATTTGTTTCATTTTTCTCGTTGGAAATTTGCTCACCTTGATTGCAACTATCAGATTTTCCTTGTTTACACCCTGCCTGCATGTCATGTACTCGTGTTCTTGGTTGGGGCTTTATTTCCCGCTTCATTTTCTCCTCTCTTTTTATAGTAATGTCGGTTGGGATACCTTGCCATGTTAAAATTTAGGGAAAGAAACTAAGATACTGCTTCTTCGGTATTCCATGTTTTTCTCGACCGTTCCTTTCATTGTAGTGTGTAAATGGGAGCTTTGTGAAATAAAGCTACTGATAGAAACCAATATGTGAACTACAAATATTTTCATTCATATCAGAGATTTGGGATGCACTTCGGGCAGCTGCTGAGGCTGATATAACACTCGCACAAGCAATTGTGGAAAGTGCTGGTGTAATTGTTCAGAACCCCGACTTAACTGTCTGCTATGATGAGAGAGGTTCGCATTACAATTGCTTGTCTAATCGACGTCTTTCAAGTACTTCTTTAAGTTGATCCAATATTTCATTGCAGGTGCAAAGTACGAGTTACCCAAGTACGTTTTGAGTGAACCGGCTAACCTGATCCGTGACAATTGAAAATGAGATTGTAAACCTGTAAATTACTGGTGTCAATCAGTTTCTATATCACCCCATTTTACTTAATTGCCATTGTAAACTCTTTACAAGACAGGAAATTGTAGCATGCCGTTTCTTGTCATTGTTAATATACTGTGCTCCTTTTCAAGTACAAAAGAGCAGGCCAAATAGGACATCTTTATTCAGAACTGTGTCTTTGAACAAGGTTTTTTCTTGTACATGCTTATCAATACTTGGGTAAAGTACTACACTTTTGTATTGAGTTAAACGTGCCTTTCTGCTATGTTTTGGTACCTATGTAGCCTTCGTTTGGCAAAAATTGTAATTATTAGTAGAGTAATGCTAAACTTACACATTTGGTTCACATTCATTTTCACATCCCTCTCACATAGGAAGTGGGGTCGGCGATTTTAAAAAATCGCGGACCTCACCCCTTATGTGAGAGGGATGTGAAACTATTAAAATAACCGACCCCACCCCCTATGTGAGAGGGGATGTGAAATTAAATGTACACAAAGGTGTATACATTTAGCATTTTTGTTATTAGCCGTGGCAAGTTTTTATATTGTTCACAGAAGGCGTGAGGTCAAGATTGTTGTTCATAATTAATTAAATTTTATTTTTAATTATACATTTTAATGGACACACAAGTATGTCTAATTTAACTGTAAGTTTTTCTATTATTTAATTATACATTATTTTAAAAAAATTATTTTTCAGAAAATCTATCCTAACCAAACAGGCTACGCTTGATTTTAGTAACTAATTTTTCAGTTTTAAGTGGCGGTTACTAGTAGGCTTTTGAAACTATAGGAGTAATTTATGACTTCTCCAATTTTGTAAAGTATTTATTTATTCAACAAAGTGAAAATATTAAAAACACAAGGCACTAGACGACAAAAAATGTGGCCGTCTTTCTATTTCTGAAATAGAAAATTCAAAGTGCACTGAACCCTGTATGTATGAATTCTGTGCGTGCGGCGCTTCTCTTCTTAAATATCATTTTCATGGTTTAATTAATTATTTAACACAAGGTCCGAATTAATTATTGAAGAAGAAAATCAGTATCATGGTTTAATTGAACACGAATATTGGTAAGTTAGTCGATGAAATGCATTGGCAAATCTCAAAACTATATTCACATGAAAACAAGAAAATAGTATTTATTTTATTTCCTTTTAATTTTTGTTTACATTTTATCATGCCAGCTGACAGCTGTATTTACTGTGGTTTTATAATTATCAGTCTCTCTTTAGTACACATTAAAATTTTTATTCTCATTTTTTTACTCATTTTCGACCACACAATTTTTAATAAAATAATATTTTTCATCACATCGACAACTTTTCCTTCTTTTTCAACCACACATTTTCCATCAATCTACTATTTTAAAATATATTTTTTCAAAATAATATAGCTCAAATACACCCTCAATATTGATCTGTCCCAAAATACCACTTCATAATTTACTGTGGTTTTATAATTATCAGTATTTTTTAGAATTAGAATTAAAACTAAAATTCGCAGTGAAATTATCAAAGGATTTACTTTTTTATTATTTTCGGTGTAAATTAAACTTTGATAAAAACAAACGGACTCGACGTTTGCACCCCCACCCCAACCCCACCTCTCGGTTTCTCTATCTATATAAGTACACTGTACTTACACTAGACGTTGTTACTGTTTCTTTCTCTCTCTAGCCACTCTCTTACAGCACTTCGAATCTCACTCAGTAAGCAAGACGACCACTAATACCAATCCAAATCTTCACAGCATTCGACACATTATTTTGATTTTCTCTACTCTTTCCCAAGACAAAGCCACACACACAGTGTGTATATATATATACGCACACGGCATATGCGGTATCGTCTATATTTTTTCTTGAAAGTCCACTGGTGAAATTCATGTGAAAGTATGGAGAAAGGTTAAAAAGGGATCTGAGACCGTGACGGTTAGAGAGAGATGCTTAATGATGGCCACGGGTCACTTGCCTGGGAATCCTTTACAAGTAGTTGCCGACTTGCTTCTAACTCTATGAGTCAGGTGAATGTAGTGTTCTTTTGAGTCCTTACGCTCTTTAAATCTCTGCCTTTTGAATTGTACTACCCTATTTCTGTGAAATTCTACAGCCCTTTTAGTTTTAGTCCACAAAGCTAAAGGGTGAGACAGAATGCGGTCTTTTGATTGGCTCAATTCAAAAGAACTGGAGATTTACCATTTAAATTTCTTACACTCTCAGTTTTGAAAATAATAGAAGTTTTGGACTGTGTCGAAGGGTTTGTTCATCGTGGGTTTTGGGAGAGTAATCATTGGACTTGAGGCTGTTTTTCGTTGTAAGTTTGTATTATTATGTATTACATTGGTGGGTGCTTCATACTGGAATATTCGGTGGCTAGGATTCGTGCATTGTTATTGGGTTGCATAGATTTTGTGATGCAATAACTAGAAGATCTTAGACGGTTTTTAAACTAAGGGTATGCAGTATTTCCTTATATCGTGGCTTAATTCAAGAGAATCTCGGTTATTGGATCGATTCACGTGCTGATCATGATCAGGGCTGTTCACGATCGGATACTTAAGGATGTGAATGGTAATATTAGCGATCATCTAAGAACTCATATTCATTTGACGAATTGCATTCATTTGAAGAACCATATGCATAAGCATAGCCCAGTTTCTGCTGATAGGGCCCTTATGACGGACCTCGTCTTCCTTCAGAGGACAAGGTCTTTGAGGGATCCATCCACAAGTCCACCTTCATGGCATTCTCCTGCATTCAATGTGCTTCTTAGAACAGGTAAAAGTGATGCCATGGTCAATGGAAGACGGTCTGTAGGTGTAGATCGTCCTATAGACGGTAGAGGGATTGAGATAAGCTTGCCTCCAATAGAAGGCCAATTTTTTTGTGAGGTAAGCAGACATAATGGTCAGGCAGTTCCAACTGTGAGCAACCATAGCAGAAAGAGTGTTATGCGGGAATGTAGAAAGGGCAAAAGAGAAGAGTCGGGGGGGAGATTTCTGGGAAATGATGTCATTGGATGGAATCACGAGCATCCACGAGATAGAAATGACACAGAAGATGACCTTGTTTCTGGGAACTTTGATTCAAGAGACAAAAATATTAAACTGAGTGGGAGCAATAGTCAAGATGTACACCTTAAGACACTTTCTGACCAATTAAATGAGTTCCGTGCAGAAAGTGATAATGCAGCTTCCTCTAGAAACCATGGCAATGGAAAGAATGCCCAAATTGAAAAGAATGATTACGCGGCAGGAACCACTGCAGGTGGCTACAACAGCGGTCTGAATAGGGTAAAGAGGCATAAGTTTCGAGGTGCAAGAAAAACTCTGGCCACTGTGGCTATCCAAGATGCTGGTGCTCAAAATGAAATGTCTGTAGCGTCTAATTCATTTGCACAAAATGGATCACACCAGAAGTATCGAATGATTAAGGGAGATAAAGAGTATGCTGATCAGACTATCACTGGCATTCCGAGAAATGGGTGTGGAATTCCTTGGAACTGGTCGAGGATCCATCATAGAGGGAAATCATTTATTGACGTGGCTGGACGTAGCCTTTCTTGTGGCCTGTCTGACTCAAGGGTAAAGATAGGTAGTTCTAATCCTCGAGAAAGTGTTATCTTTGATAGGCCAGTCACGTCAGAGCACTCGAATTGGTCTACTAAGCCTGATGCAGAAGCAGTACCTCTACTGCTTGATGCTTCTGAATCTCAGGGAAGTATGGAGAATGCTGGTTGGTTGCACGATTATTCTGGGGAGCTGGGGATTTATGCCGACAACCTACTAAAGCAGGAAATTGATTCGGACCTTGTATCAGAAGGTAGGTCTGGTGAGCAACAAAAATTTCAAAGGCACCGCTACTGCAGGCATCAAAATCTCACTCAAAAGTACATGCCAAGAACTTTTAGAGATCTGGTCGGTCAGAACTTGGTAGCACGGGCTCTTTCCAATGCAGTTACAAAAAGGAAGGTCAGTTTGCTCTATGTGTTTTATGGGCCTCATGGAACTGGTAAAACCTCCAGTGCAAGCATATTTGCCAAAGCGTTAAATTGCCAGTCTTTGGAGCATCCCAAACCATGTGGCTTTTGCAATTCTTGTGTTGCATATGATATGGGGAAGAGCAGAAACATAAGGGAAATAAGCTCAGTAAGCAATTTTGACTTTGAAAGCATTACTGACCTTCTTGACAACATGGTTGTTTCCCAGCTTCCATCTCAGTACAGAGTCTTGATCTTTGATGAATGTGATAC
>CAIGRL010166859.1:0-11132 GCA_903798325.1 Fraxinus xanthoxyloides | reverse complement strand
AATGTATCAAAAAACTTTTCAAATTCAATCCTCGAAGCCAATTTCATGTGCTATCTAAACTTCAATTTACCAAGGAAACACACTCCATTCTCGAAAAAAATGGAAGCTTTTTACATTTACAAGTCTCATTATCTGCTTCGATATCCTTCTTTTGCCACTCGCAAATTTCCAGAATCTGCACAATCCCTTGTTTTAACCTTAGCCTCGACCTCTAATAACTTCCTGACGTCCGAAAACCTTGAAATATTGAAACCATTGATGTATAACGAAAAGGGGAAGTGCAACAAGTTTGAGGGACGATGGGGGTTTACTATCCAATGGAAAACCGTTATATCGAAGTGTCTGTTTCTTGGCGATCAAGTAAGTTGCAGAAGAAATAGAAGGCCAAACTTCGGGTACGAGAAATGGAGTCGGGAAGTTAATGACTGTCGAATTCCTGGGTAAACTCTTCATCATAATGTTTATATTTTGTTATGATTTGAGACAGAAGTAACACGGATCTGGTTTCCTCGTCTCTCTCCTTAAAAAGTGTGATGCTATAGACATGTTAGAGAGGCTTTGAGGAAAAAGGGTGATACTAGTTGGAAATTCACTCAACAGAAACCTGTGGGAGTCCATTGTTTGCCTTCTATACTCGGCCATTCCTTCTTCAAGAGCCCATGTTGATTTTCGAGTAGGCGCTTGCAAGATATTCAGAGCAAAGGTAAGTCAAGCCTAAACTCGAAGGTAACACAAGTTGACCTTTCAATGAACGTTTATGTAGCAGTCCTGAATCTAGAGCTGCACGTCGGTTTACAGGATTACAATGCTTCTGTGGAGTTCTACTGGAGCCCATTCCTGGTGCAACTCCATTCAAACAAAGATACCGCCACAAGAGTTTTGAGGGTGGGTCTAGGCATTGGCAAGGTGCCGAAATTATGGTTTTCAACACGGGCCACTGGTGGGCTCACCGTGGAAAGTTCAAAGCGTGCTTCTTCTGCATTTGGTAAACAGTCCCAAGAGGACTCTTAAGATTTTCAGAGACTAAATCTGAGCCAATGGTACAGGTGGAACGTTTTGAAGTACAAAGGGAAGTTACTAGGGAGTTAATGGACGACACAAAGAGTCAGTGTTCAAAATGGCTATGAAAATCTGGGCAAGTTGGGCCGATAAAAATGTAGACTCAACCAGAACCAGTCTTTTTTTCTTGTTTTTTTTCCATGTGCATTTCACCAGAACATAGAGGAGAGAATTGGAGCTTCAGTGAAACAAAACCCATCAAGGACAAGTCCTTGTACATAAGAGTGTTCCCAAGGTCCGTCGTAGAGGCTGTGGAGCAATCAACAGCCGGGATGAAAACACCAATACAGTATCTTAACATTAAAAGCTAACCCAGTACAGAATAGATGCATATCCAACAGTCTATACTTGAAACAAAGACAAACAACTAAACGAGTCCAAAACTCAACACACCAGAAATCACTCGTGATTGTAGCCAGCCACTGGTGCCTAACAGGACTGCCTGATACACGGAACAGGTTACCGTATGCATCTATGGTCCTCAAAGAATTGGAGAAGAGTACTAATTCTACGCATGAAAGTTTTCTGTGAATTCAAATGTCATTTCATTAGCCTTGTAAGCAGAGCAAATTAGTATAAGATAAGATAAAAGAATAAATAGTACAATCGATTTCATACCATCCAATCCTAGATATAGTATAAGTCATGGGTATTCATACAGCACATGATAAGAACGAAACAACTCAACATAAAAAACCAGTCCAAGAGAATCCTAGTGACTCCTTCGACTCGTACGCTACTTGGTTTTTATGAGATTTGCATGTCTCTTGTATCTTTGGCAATGGAGACGACTACAAAATTCCTAGCAATATTCGTCATTACAAACCAAAACCTCCCTCTTTAAGTAATTCGGTGTATCTATCCTAAATTTCAATCCCTTCAAGTAAAGATAAAAATAGCATCCACAAAAGAGTAGAAAGATAAAAAGCCTCAGACTTTATGGAGATTATCCAAATGAGATGAAAATTTTAGACAGATGCTACCAGTATGTTATATAAAAAGAAATATATAAGCAAAATACCAATATTAGATTGACCACGAAGCATTAACATATGGACTTTTATGTACAATATATGTTATTGATTTGTTCAGACACTAATTAGAGTATTTTCTGAATTCTCGATTCATTTGGCTCACATTCAAGACAGCATCTTCATCCCATCCGCGGAGTTATAGTAGAGGGAAAGCAATACACTCACGGAAGCAGCAAATCTAGAGAAGCTCCCAGTCAGAATCAGAAAAATTAAGACCTTGTAATTCCTCATTGTCAGAGACTATATTCGAACCAGGAATCACCATCTCTGTTACTTCCATTCCATCTCGATTTCCATATTGGACAAGAAGCTTGTTGTACTCTGGTTTCCTTGACCTCAATTTTGACAAAAAGGCTTCACGAATCTTTTTCTGAAAGAAAATTAAGTCAAAAAATAAATATACAAAAGTCACACGTGCGCACACACACGCACAGAGAGAGAACGAACCTTGAATGATTTCTGTTTGGCAGTTTTTTGAAGAAAAAAATGGAGCATATCCCCTTCCACCATGACACATGATTCCTCTAAATTTGATTTTTCATATTGCTTTAAGATATCTTCTCCTGACTCAACAACTTCATCATTGTGGATGACACCAATACCAAATTTATCTTCAGCCACAGCAGAAATATATATCAGTAAAGATTTGGAGAAGGAATAATGCATCTTAGCAAAAACCAGACCGAGAGGACAATGAAGTTGAGTTCGTGTCCTGCACGTAAATGTACACAAGGCAGCCCTTTTGGTTTTTTCCTTTTTTTTTTCCTCCACAGAGAAAGATAAGAGTATGATCATGGAAATAAATTTGTCATAGCAATATATAATTAAAATTATATTAATAGAGTTATAAAATATAATCTGCTTTCTTTCATTGTCATCTGCTGCGGTGGCTTGAACTAATTAGCGCGTTAGTCAACTACTTAATGTTTCTTTATTTAACGTCACCTTAACACTTTGTTTTTTCCCAATAAGACAAAAATAGAAACATTTCATCCTACCGATCTTAAAAGAACATAAATCAAGAATGAAAAACTCCTGATTACCAGACTTAATATCGCATTTATTGCTGCTTATGTTTGAGCCTTGTTGAGAAACTACATCACCATCCACATCCAGGAACATACCTGAAGAACAAATTATTATGCAGTGAATGAAGTAGCATAATAAGAAATTAAAACTAAAAGTCAGCAACAAATAAATACTGATTGATTCTGAGGTCCGGGGATGAGAAGATGAGGTACAACAAGAAGCTTCTGCGTTTTGCCTGGCACAATCAACTGATAATATTACATTGGAAGTAGAGGATTCACCTGGCACTTCGGTGATTGAATCATTAGCAATCACAGTATCCACAGGATTACAGCTTCCAACCGAATCTGAGGATAATGTCATATTTGTATGATCAGATGGAGGTACGCAACTTTCTTTCAAGTTACACAACAAGGATGTGTCTCTCGTCACATGTTACAGGAGTCATTAGTACAGATATTTTTGAAGGATGATTGTTCTCAGAAATTGTTTCGAAGCAACAAGGTGATATTTATCAACTCCCACTTCCTTATATTTTGCAGAATACACAAGAATAAGGGCCCATTTGGCTAGGTTTTTTAAAAGTCAAAAGCTGCTTCTAAAATTAAGAAACTGCGTTTAAATAACTTTCTCGAAATGCTTTGCCTAGTCAAAAGAGCTCTTAGAGAAAGTTGGCTCAAGCTCTTCTAAAAAATAAAAAAAAATAAAAAAAAAGCAGAAGCCGTGCCAAACAGGCCCAAAGGTCATTTATAGTCATAAAAGATCATATACATTACCAAGTACACTTAATGACAATTTCTTTCCCACATCCTCATCAGCATTCGATTTATCCTCAGTTGATTCCTTCTTTAAGTCGCTATTTTCAAGCATTGCTTTTGGCTTGTCGTTCATATCCGAATGAACACAAGGGCTAAGAGACAAGTCACCAGCAGCTACTTTCACAGGATCTACGCCAGATGGAGGAAGAAAATCTTGCATGATTTCTGAATACAACTTCTTAACACTGATACCAGCTTTCTGCATCTGACTTTCCACATACTTAACAGTATCCTGTAATTTTCCAACTTGATAAACTTTCGTTATAAATCAATGCCCAAATGCAGTTGTTTTCCATAAGGAAAGGGAACAAAAATTCAGCTAATTTCTTTAGCTACAATAAAGATTTTGATGAAATAGAATGTAAAATCAGCCTGTGGAGATTTTACTATGAAATTAGCCGTTAGTTTTAACATACTATAAAACATTATTCAATTTTTGTAATCAAATACACGAGATAAACAACAAAATAACAAAAGATCACACACAACAAATAATCCAACACTGAAAAGGAGAGACTAAGCTCTACAGAGAAAGCTAAAGAAGGATGGAAAAGGAGGCTTTACCTGGCGCATAACCTCTTCCACCTCCGAACACATAGCTTCAAACTTCTCGTACATATTATCAGCCCAGGATATACCTTTAAAAGCCATGTCTATTTATCTGATGCCACCTGGCTTTACTCGCTCCAAGTTTGAAGATGTCGTCACTAAGTAACTGCAAAATTACTTATGGAGATGAGACTTGCATAAAATAATTCTTCCGATCAAAATAAAATTTCCAGCATAAGAAAATGTGATTTTCTCTAATGAAGAGAAAGACCACCAAATGCTGAAAACAGTTGACAGCTAAGCACAATTTATATACATGCCATATATCTTTTCAGTCAATAGCTGCTTCCGGTGATGATATTCATCTCCAAAACAAGAAAACTGGACACAATACTATGACCTCTCAGTGTATCAAAGAAATTACATCTAATAACAGGACTACTTACTAAACAGAAACAACGCACTAAAGACCCTTACTTTTCTTTTCTAATTGAGCACACAATCCCCTTTTCAATTCTTAATTTTGATAATTAACTTAAACTCCCTATATAATAATTATACTTCTCCAAGATAGAACTTCACACCAAGAATTTAAAACATGGAAAGACACTTCACTAATGTGCGATAGCGAGCCACTCTGAGTTTAGTTAGGAGTTCCCAGCTTCATCAAATTTCCAGTAAAAGTATCCAAAAAACCATCAATTAGATCATCAAACACTAAATAATAGTAAAGTCAAAATCTTTACCCAAAATTCCATCTTCCTAAAAATAAAAATTTATTAAACTGGAGAACTAAACACGCACAGACCTACACACAGAAAAGCAAACAGTTACTTTTAGTACGAAACCACACACTAGTTTTCGTTGTAGAATCAGAGTAAAATTATCAAAAGCTTTGGAAAAAGTGATTAAAATTCGTAAATAAAATACAAAAATAAATAATTAGAAAAGGTTGAAACTTGAGACGAAATACTTACAAACACAGAAAAATGGTATGGCCCAGAAGCAGAAATCTTGACAATTGATTATTCTTATTATCTAAATTATTAGCTTTAAAGCGGTGAGAGATAAACTGAAATACATGTAGTAATTCTAGAGAAAGAGAGATCGAGTTGAAGCTGGTGTCGCTGGTATCATTTTGGGTTCATCACACGTGTACTAGAATTCAATTAGATAACACGTGTACTAGAATTCAATTAGGCCACCGATTGATGCATGGAAAGAATGCATTTTTTTGAGTAATGTAATGATGAATATGTGGTTAAAAAAGAAAGAAAAATTATTGATGAAAAATATTATTTTATTGAAGAATGTGTGGTTGAAAATAAGTAAAAAATAAGAATGAAAATTATAATGTGGCTCAAACAGGGACTAGATAGCAATTGGTGAGAGGTTGTTGCAAAGTTTCAAGTTAGTTTTTGAAGTTTTTTCTCCATTAAATTTGTCGCTAAAGTTAACTAGCCGTTTCAAATTGAACAATGAGTCAACGACATTAGCTCCACGATTGATCAACGGTTAAATGACATCGCTAAAATAAGCGACAAGTTTGTCCAACTTGGGCTCAAATGTTGCCACGTTCAGTGTTTGTGAACGAGTAACGGAAAAGGAAATGTGTGCTACCACCAATTAGGTTTCAGTCGGCCGATTTTCAATTGCACAATCGAATTTAAGGCCTTGTTTGTTTAGATAACCATTTAAGAGATGACGCGCAAATGACTAACAAGGACATTTGTGCGTTTTATCATAATCATTTTATCAAGATTATTCTTATTATCTAAATTATTAGCTTTAAAGCGGCGAGAAATAAACTGAAATACAAGTAATAATTCTAGAGAAAGAGAGTTCGAGTTGAAGCTGGTATCATTTTGTGTTCATCACACGTGTACTAGAATTCAATTAGATAACACGTGTACTAGAATTCAATTAGGCCACCGTTTGATGCACGTTGGAATGAAAAGAATGCATTTTTTGGGTGATGTGATGATGAATATATAGTTAAAAAAGAAGGAAAAATTATTAATGAAAAATATTATTTTATTGAAAAATGTGTGGTTGAAAATAAGAATGAAAATTATAACGTGGCTCAAACATGGACTAGATAACAATTGGTGAGAGGTTGTTGCAAAGTTTCAAGTTAGTTTTTGGAGTTTTTTCTCTGTTAAACTTGTCGCTAAAGTTAACTTGTCGTTTCAAATTGAACAATAAGTCAATGACATTAGCTCCACGATTGATCGACAGTTAAATGACATTGCTAAAATAAACGACAAGTTTGTCCAACTTTGGCTCAAATGTTGCCACGTTCAATGTTAATGAGTAACGGAAAAGGAAACGTGTGCTACCACCAATTAGGTTTCGGTTAGCCGATTTTCAATTGCACAATCGAATATAAGGCCTCGTTTTTTTAGATGACCATTTAAGAGATGACACGCAAGTGACTAACAAGGACATTTGTGCATTTTATCAAATCATTTGGTACAAAAGTAAAGGACAAATTTTTTTCATGATATATCCCATTTTTGGTACACAATAAAATTTTCATTTTCATTTTTCTACTTGTTTTCAACCACACATTTTAAATAAAATAATATTTTTCATCAAATCAATAACTTTTTCTTCTTTTCCAATCACATATTCTCCATCAATCTACTATTCCAGAACACATTCTTCCAAAATAACGTGACTTAACCCATAGTGAATAATTGTGAAATTAAATGAAATAAATACTAATATTATGATCCTAAAGTTTTATTTTTCTATGATTTTATTTATTTAAATAAAAATACACTTGGAACATCGTATAGGGTTTGACTTGTTCATAACTTAGTCCTCCTAAGTAATGATTTAGGCACCTCAAGAATATGTCCCATTGTCGATTGGCATAAGACCTAGGTGGACCAAATATAACCCATAAAAATATATACTTTTATTAAAGTTAATAAAAACTTGGTGATCTTATAATTTAATAAAACATAGAAGTATGAATATATTTTCCTAGAGTAAAATATTCTGCACATTAAATTAAATGGCATTCACCTTGCAATAACTCATTTATGTAACATAGAAATTTGATGTATAATTAGAAATATTACTAAAATCCCAGCTTAGCTTTGACAAAGGTATTACCAATCACATAATAATACTTATTTAAATTTAAGAAAAATCTGACTTGAAGGCCAGAACGAACCACCTCGGATTAAAATTGGATACTCATTATTTCTATATTTTCACCTAAGTCAAGTCTGCATTGAAATAATTTTCTGGCTCTGCCCCGACATATATTTGATCGAACTAGGTAGGCTATACACTACACCATTTTCACAATCATGACATATCTTCCAGTTGAGGTTGTTCGACACATATTTTCACAGCTTCAGGAAGCTGGGGATTTTGTGATTGCATCTGCAACTTGTAGGAACCGACGTCTGCTAGAGAAACCTTGTGCGAACTACATTATAGTACAAGGACGGATGTTTGCACCAGAATTCTATCTTGTTTGCAGAAGCTCGAAGTGTTGCATTTGTCTCACATTCACAATACTAGTTACCAGAAGTTTTCCTGAGTTACGTTTTCATATCAGCTTTGGATCACAGTCTGTTGCTCACTGCCTGTCCCAAACTTGACGTCATGACCCTTGTGAAGCTAGGCATCCTCACATCAGATGACGATTTAGATCCGTAAGAGACGATGAGGTTGAGTAATAAAGGATATTCATGTTGAAGGAATCAGATTTGGCGTCGGATAGCTTAGAAAAATTGTACTTGAAAAATTGCGCACTTGATGTTTTTGTAATTGTCGGCAAGGGAATCCTCAAGATTGAATGTGTTATTGTCGAAAATCTTAAAATTCACGGGAGCCTCGAAAATCTTGAGTTCGTGGATGTGATAGAGTGCACATTAATATGGCCAAAATTCTATCACATGATCTCAAGATCATCAAAATTGAGAATGCTTAAGCATTGGGCATTAAGTGTTATACCAAAACGTGGTTGAATTAGAGATAATTTCTTGGTGATTTCCTGTCTCGACTCGTCTATCACCGACTCATGATTGTAGTGAGAATGCCATTCAATATGAATTTCAAGGTTCATTTGTTCTCGAGAATGTGATTTATCTTGTTTTTAGTTATTTTCTCCCTCTTATTATTGCTCTGACATAACTTATTTTTGGGGATGGCAACGAGACGGGTTGATCATTCTCACTCCCGTTCCGTCAGTTATTTTTGTTACTTTGTCCCAACTCATACCCGGTTGAAGTGGGATGGGGCGGATTCGGGACGGGGGCATGTCTCTTGTCCCATTTATTTTTTATTTTTATTTTTTATTTATTTTATTTTTGACTTTTAGCTTTTTAATATATTTAGTTAGTAAATATTATTACATTTTTGCCAATTTATTGAAAACAACTTATATTCTCTTTAAAAATGATGATAAATCTATTATTATTATTTGATCAAAAATTTAAATTTGAAATTAAGCGAGAACTATGTTTCCCGTACCCGTCTCATAGCCGCTTCAGGGCAATGACCTTCACCTTGTCCCCGCCCCATTTACCGGTTGGCAGGTAATCACCGCCCCATTTGGGACGGGGCCTCACGGGTATCATGTTAAACGGATTTTTTTTCCATCCCTACTCATTCCACTCGATGCTATAGATTTTCGACTATAATCAAGAAGTTTTATAAGAGGAGATCTCATGCCACACGCCAAAAAGGATCCTCCGTCATACTCATCTTGTAACATAGGAACTTCGGTGACATAAATGCACTGGTATGAATCCTAAATGTCCTCATACAATGGAAACAAACTGCCAACATTGTAATTAGGCTCTGCAAAATCTAAGAACATTGATATTGCGTGCAAAATGACTTGTTGGACAAGTTAAACCAGACTAGTAGACTACACTAATCAGGAAAAAAAAAAAAAAAGAACAAATTGAAATATTGTGTAAACCACCCAGAGAAATTGGGTGCAACATCACATTTGAGCACTATGTAGTAAATTTCTAAAGCCATGTACCAGTTAAACAAGGAAATTCAAATTAAGAAAAGCGGTCTTGTAGTAACACACAAGAAAGTAAAATATATGAAAATCGATAAAAGCATCATAACAATGCATGTAAAACCTTTATATATATTACTGAACTCATAAAACATTAAAACAACTCAAAAAATTCAAGTATAAAGAAATCAAGTCCCAAGATTGAGTTATCCAGCTGCTTGAAAATCTCCAAAATCATCGTCTGGTATATCTTGGGGATTTTGGGTTTCATGAGATCCCGATTCTTTCGGTTGCTCTTTTTCAGGTTCGGATGTGTCGGCTTTAGAAGTTTCGTCGAGAGTAAATTTGGTGGGCGATACCGAGGGAGAATTTTGAGCAGTAACAGCAGGCGACAGGGGTGCAGATGGGGGTGGAGGCAATTTGATACCTATTGTCAATTCTTTCTTGGTGCCCTTGTCATCCAAGGAAAGATTATTCAAGCCTTGCTCAAAGAACTTGGACTTTATGTTTCCACTACCTTTCTGAACACAAAAAAGGGTGTATAAGAAGATGCATATGCAACTACAGCAAAAGTTCGTAAATAAGATTCGAGAGCAATTTACATTCTTTAACTGAAGCACTAAGGTCTCCCCATCTTTTAAACTGTAATCAACTGAAGAAGTATTCTGGTGTTGCTGTTCCATCTCTTCGGCAGTTTTCTTCTTATTCAGGTAACTTCAAAAGTTAAATAAATTGAACTCAAACCCCGCCCCCAAAACCAGTGAAAGACAATATGTATAAACCAGAAATTAATGAAAGAAAATGAAAACAACAGTCAAAAATGAAAAGGATTAAGGTAAAATGAGGAGGATTTAAAATGTACTTCATATGGTCATGGAGAGCAGCTTGGAAGTCATAAGCTTCAGGCCTTTCTCGAAATCCTATACCGATAAAAGCATGGCGAAGGCGTTCACCTGCAGAAATTTAAATCAATATCATTCCAGTATAACTGTATCTATATGAAAGAAATATATAAATCAAAAGAAGTGATGATAAAAGCCAATAAGTGGAAACAAGCACGTAATAGATGCCATGATCTGAAGGAACATGTGAAGCAGCTAGAAGCACTCGTTTCACATCCTTCAATTCTAATTCATGAAGCAGTACAAGGTGATTGGTCACGTAGAAGCTTCCTTTCCTTTTAAGAGGATGTCATCTGGGTGACATATGGATGAAATTTTTTCAAACATTAGACTATTATTATGCTAAAAATTAAGGCATACAACTGTCCTAGAAAGTGCAACCCTCGGCATCTCTTACCATAACATCCACAAAATGGGTCAAAGTATAAAGTAGCAAGAGAGAGAGAGAGAGAGAGAGAGAGATTTCCATTCCATCCAGGTGGATACAGACATACATTAAAATGTAGCGTCACTCGACATCTCTTGCTGCAATATTTATAACACTAATCAATAGAAATACAAGTTGCAAGGAGATATAAGTTGGAATCTTGGTTCTTATGTAGTGAATCTGATGTAGGATGCAGTGAATAAGAATGAGAGAGAGAGAGGGGAGAAAATCGAGAGAAACGAGAAACTAGAGGGAGAATAGGGATGGCAACGGGGCGGGTATGGGGCGAGGCGACCTTTCCCCGTACCCGCCCCGTTG
>CAIGRL010166817.1:0-12080 GCA_903798325.1 Fraxinus xanthoxyloides | reverse complement strand
ACAACAAATTGCCTAACACATGCTACTAAAGTTTGATAAATTAATTGTGTTGAATGCTTATTATAACTATTTGAAATTTTTAGGTATGAGTAATAATTTGAGATTCATCGTGTCGCATGAGGGACTTTTGTACATGTAGGTGATGAATGAAAGTGGCGAGGAAAAAACACTTCAATCGTAATATCGGGATGGTCTCCTTACATGAGAAGTTAGATAACCCGTTACGTGATCCAGAGGCTAAAAACATTGGTGACAGTAATGACCAACTGTCACCACATTCCACGACATCGGACATATACAAAGTGGTTAAAAATGTCGTATGGAGGATGTTTTGTGTACGTAGATGTTCGTGACATAGGTGTGATGTTTTAAGATATTAGATCTCCCTAAACACTAGAAATTGTAGGTTATTAATGAAAGATTTAACCATAAATTTGTCGTACTCTTCTTGAATTAGTTACTGCAAATATATATATATTCTCATACTTCCATTTCATGTAGTCATTCATCTTCTCAAAGTCGGGGCTAGTCGCTATGAACAAGGAAATAGAGTAATTGCAAAAGATTTAACCACAGACACTTTGTGAATATGGCAATATGGTTAAACTCAAAAATTGAAATACACAACTACTAAGTATAGATAAATCAAGGAATTTGGCCTATTTATCAAGAGGTTAGAGAATCCATTTCATTAGGAAGCACTATTTTTAGAAGCATAGTGGTAAACACATATAGAATTCCCCATGTCCACAACATTAACACATCTATACAAATACGGATCATATCATAATCATACTATTGTCATTCAGTCTCTACTTGAAAACATCAAACATGAGCTCAATCAATAGCATTCACAATAACAATGTATTTGCACAAAATAACATAAACCACACATACATGACAATGGACCTAAACAATTTTCCAAATAAACATAAAACCGAGATAGGAACGTAAAAACATTCAAAATACCACAAATTACAACTCAAAACGGTACATTTTTAAAAAAGAATTCATATTACTTCATGTTATTTAATCTCTTCCTACCCTTCTAGCGAACGGAGGTATTCAAATGTGCATCGATGGCTTTCTTTATCTCCACCACTTTTTCATTTTCAACTGTATCAATGATAGTTGAGGGAACCCTAGTGCAGCCGTTCAATAGGAAATGATATCGTACGTCATCCATGTATACATTCATCTTTGGACAAAGCGAACTCGAAATTCATCTGCAACACCATTAACACAAACAGATTCCAATGGTTAGATGATGATATAACGTAGTGAAGCATCTGAAACAAGTATGTCATTATATTATAACTATCAAGAAGCCAAATGAAACTGTATATAATTCCAAAAATTATTCGTAGAGAATGATAGATTTTCTCGATGGATGGCTTTTGTCTAAACTTCGAATATACTCTTCATATGCTAAGATGAATCAAATATTTAAAAGAACAATAGCTTTCAAAAAGAACAAGATTATGATCGCCAAATAAAAACTAACCAAGAGGGGGTGGATTGGTTATTAAAATAATTCGAAAAATTAATTCAATTTTAAGCAAATTGAAAATGAATAAGTCAATCAAAAAGCACAAATACAAAAGCAATAAATAAAAGGGAAGAGTGTGCAAACGATGTAATTGTGGAGGTTCCATCCCAATTGCCACTAATTAGAAATTGATGAACGAAAATTGAAAATGTGAGACAAAAATAGAGATTTCAACAGTCACTTCGCTTGTTCCAGATGCTATGTTAGCCAAACGGAAAAAGAGAGTCGGCGAGGGAGCGAACGAAGGTCGAAGCTTTCAAGATTTGAGTTTTGATTTTCTTGCTTTTGCAAATGGGAGTTTTAAAATTTTGAGTTTTGATTTCTTACTTTTGCGAATGGGAAGGAGAGTAGATTAGAGAATGGAGAATATTTTTGACGTGGGGGATGGGTTTGTTGCGAAGTTTTTCTACTATTTTTTCATCTAGTCAAATCAACTTTAATTAAGGACACCAAAGGTATTTGAGGTTTTTGGATGGACAAAAAAGTCCAAAAACATCTTGTAAAGATTATTAAAATGTGATATTTTTAAAAATGACAATCTAAAAAGTGTCGGGGTGTAATTTCCTCAAAAAGAAATGTAAAGATTGGCATGTTAATAGTGTAATCTACGTGTTAAAAAAATAGTATAGTAAGATATTTGAATTGATACAAAATCAATTTATGAAATAGACACATAAAATAGAAAAAGGATTAACTTTGAATAATAAAATGGTGTAAAGAGTTATGTATTTACATATAAGATGTAATTTATTATTTGAAAACTATGGGTACTTTGGCTTATTTAGTTATTTATAAGGTAAATTCGTAAATATTTCTATTTTTTCTTTCATAATATTTTTGGTTATCAATAACCAAAATACAGTAATTAACTGTAAATTTATAAAATATGATATGCAAATTATGCCCCTATATTTAAGGTGTATTTTGTACAAATTGTTATTAATGGGCTTAAATGGTAATTAGAGATACAGACTAATGAAATAGTGGTCATATTCATGTCGTATATAAACATACGAAATAAAATTGCATCAAGGTTTTGTGACCTTTATTTGTTGTGAAATTTACGTTCTTAACTTTTTTAATCACATTTTAGCCTTATATTTTTATCAATTAGCATATCTCGTCCGTAACAATGATTTTCGTCCAATTTTTTTTTTTTATTATTGTACTTTAAGCTGGGGGACAAGTATTTTAATATCAAATTTGTATGTATTTAATTTTAATAATTAATTTTATCATTGATTTTATGTTATCCATAGTTTTTATTAATTTTCAACTACACATTTATTAATTTTTATTCAAATCTACTAAAAATCTATTTTTCACAAACCAAAATACGGACTAATTTAACACACAATAGAAAACAAACATGTCAAATATTGCCTCTCTCCATTAATTGTGTATTTTTTGCAATTGTTAGTCATTAGAGCATCTCTAAGAGGCTCTTTATTTTTAAAAAGTATGTTCTATCATTTGGAAAGCATCTATAAATTTAGAGCATCTCTAAGAGGCTTTCTATTTTTAAAGAGTATGTTCTATCATTTGAAGAGCATTTCAAAGAAAAATTTTTATTGAAGAATGTATGATTAAAAAGTATGAAAACACGATAAGCTAATGAAATGTATAATTAATTTTTTATTTTTTTTGGGAGAAAAACGATTTTAAAAATTAATTACATAACAGAAAAAAGTAAAATAAAAATAATTGGCTTACAAGAAAATCTATCGTTTAAGGGGCCTAGTCAAAACAAAAACTTATTTATAAAGCTTAACATCTATCTCAGTCTAAAGATACAAAGAAAAGGAAAATACAATTTTTAAATTACTAAAATATTTTTATATGTAAAAAGACATAAAACCCTAATTCCATTTTCTGTTTCCATTTACCCCTAATTCAATTTTGGCATCATTTCTTCCACAATCGGGTCGACTTTCCCTGCAATTATTCTTCTCATTTTCTTATCATCATCATCATCTTCTCTCCTTCATGAAACCCTAAAATCTACCATTGTCATTCCCTTGAACACTAATTTTGTTGAAGTAAGTGACCAAATCTTACAATATTCTTATTGGGTATTTGGATAAGAATATAAGGTAATGTTAAATTTCAATATTTGAGCTACTTTTTTTTTCTTTGTTTAATTATTCTGAATCATTTCTTCATTTTTTGTGATTTGTGTTTATGGCGTTCATTTGTTAATTATAGTTTTGAATTCATTTTATCATTTAATTAGAGTTTTGATATGTGTTGCTTTTCAATATTTTTTATTACCCATTATTTTTGAAATAAATATGGTGGTAAACACATGTTTGACTATTCCATTTATTGTACTATTGTAAGACATATATTTCCATTTATTGCTATCTAGAACGACTTACATGTCATTTTCTATAACTCATAACGACATATATCGCATTATCAATAATGTAAAAAGTTTGATATTCGATGAAATTTTAAAAAATTTGTGTTGAATTGCATATATGGACACCATGGATATGTTATAGATTCAGTTTGTTATCTAGTTGAATATGAGTAATCAGTTGAAGGTGATTAAAAATGGAAATATGTAATGAATGGCAAAGGGAAAACAACGTTTATTTTTATTTCGAAAACATTTTTTTTTTGTGTGAACTTTTATGATAAAGTCAGAAAGATGCTAAAGGTCGATACAATGCTATACAAAATAGAGATTTCAACTCTTGTCCATATAATGTCTAAGGCTCCAACAATAAGAAAATTGGTCATGTTCGCTCCATTTGTTAAAGCCAATTAGCTGGTAGTGAAACTTAAAGTTGTAATATTATTATGACTTGTAACTTTATTATTTTGTACTTATGAGAAGTACAAAATGATTTATTGGATTTTATAGTTATTGTGCTAATATCACTTTTGTGTTATTGGAACAAAATAAAGTCATTTTACGTTGCCGTGTTTTTTTCATATTACAGAGAAAAGATTTTTATATCATTATATTGACGTATATGCAGTTCCAGTATTAAAAATGCATATATTCACATAACAACATCAAAATTGTTCCTGAGACATAAAACGATATTGATGTCGTAAAATGAAATTGATGTTGTTCCAGTGTAAAAAACGCACTGCTTTACTGATTTTCATAACGACTTGAAGTCTTTATAGACCAATAAAATGGCATGAAAGTTGTTATATAAAAATCTTGTATAGCGCACACAACTTAAGGAGCCATCACATTCGCGTCCAAGGCTTAGGTGCGCTCTTGGATGACTTTTACTTTCTTTTCAATTGAGTCCTCCAATTAATTGCATCACAGGGTCCTTCCACTATATAGATGTCGTTTCTTTTCATATCAAACGACAATGAAAGCTTTGTAGTGTCAAACCTACGAAATAACGTAATGGCATCCATATCGTTTCAACTCAAATTTGACGAGTTTGTACTCGTTTCAGTTGAACACGTAAATAAAACGACATGGATGTCATTTCTTTTTATATAAAACGACAATGATTTCTTTGTAGTATCAAACCTACAAAATCACGTAACTACATTCATATCATTTCAGAACAAATTTGACGAGTCTGAACTTGTTCAGTTGAAAACGTAATTAAAACGACATGTGTGACGTTTCTTTTCACATGAAATGACAATTATATTGTTGTAATGTCAAATACACGAAATAACATAACGATATAGTTGTCGTTTGAGTGCAAATTTGACGAGTTCGAAATCATTACAGTTCAAATAATAACTATAACGACAATGATATAGTTTCTGTTCATGTAAAACGATAACTATATCATTGTAGTGTCAACACATCAAATAACATATGGATGTCTATATCATTTCAGTGCAAATTTGATGAGTTCGAAATCGTTACATTTCAAATAATAACTACAATGGCATTTATATCGTTTCTTTTCGTGTAAAACGACAAGTATATAGTTATACTTAAAAATGACGATTCGACCAATCACGGTCATTCGACATGCCTCCACATATGTATGATGATCGAAAAATGGCATCAAGTGGGCTGATAGCACTCGAATGACTCAAAAAGAACGAACATAGATACTTTCTTTCTATTCAAATACTCAAAGGTGGTAGACAACTATGGAGCACAAATGTACCGGTTGTTTCTGCTGAGTGAGATTGAATTCCCTTGATCACCTATTTTTATCGTCCTACGTACGACATATGTATGTCGAGTGGTCATAGATGGTTAAATCATCGTTTTTGAGCATAACGATATAGCTATCGTTTAAGTGCAAATTTGACGAGTTGGAAATCGTTACAGTTCAAATAATAATTATAACGACATTGATGTTATTTATTTTCATGTAAAACGAAAACTATATCGTTGTAATGTCGACACACGAAATAACATATGGATGTCCACATCATTTTAGTGCAAATCTGACGAGTTCGAAATCGTTACAGTTCAAATAATAACTACAACGACATTTATATTGTTTCTTTTCATGTAAAATGACAGTAATATCGTTATGATTAAAAATGACGATTCGATCGTCTACGGTCGTTCAACATGCCTCCGACATATGTATGATGATCGAAAGAGGGCATTAAGTGGGTTGATATCACTCGAATTGCTCAGAAGGAACGAACGGAGATACATTCTTTCTATTCAAACAATTCAAAGGTGGTTGACAGCTATGGAGCACAAATGTTCTCATTGTTTCTGTCGAGTGAGATCAAACTCGTTTGATGACCTATTTTTATCGTCCTATGTACAATGGATGTATGTCGGGTGGCCTTGGATAGTTGAATCGTTGTTTTTAAGCATAACAATATAGTTGTCGTTTTAATGCAAATTTGACGAGTTCGAAATTGTTACAGTTCAAACAATAACTATAATGATATTGATATTGTTTCTTTTCATATAAAATGACAAATATATCATTGTAGTATCAACACATGAAATAACATATGGATGTCCATATCATTTCAATGCAAATTTGACGAGTTCGAAATCGTTACAGTTCAAATAATTACTACAACGACATTTATATCGTTTCTTTTCGTGTAAAACAACAAATATATCGTTATGCTTAAAAACAATGATTTGACCATCTACGGTCATTTGATATGCATCCGTCATATGCATGATAATCGAAAGAGGACATCAAGTAGGTTAATAGAACTTGAATGAATCAGAAAGAGCGAATGGAGTTATTTTCTTTCTATTCAAACAACTCAAATGTGGTAGACAACTATGGAACACAATCCATTGTTACTGTTGAGTGAGATCGAATTCGCTTGATAGCCTATTTTTATCGTCATACATTCGAAAAATGTATGTCGAGTAGCTTGGTCGATATCATTTTAACTTAAACTAGTACGATATCATTTTTAATGGAAGAAAATGATATCTATGTCCTTGTAGTTTATAGAGAGCATGATTGAAAGGAAATTTAAAATTCAAAGACTTGTAAGATGAAAGTGGAAGGATCAGGGCCGCAATTACTTTGAAGACTAAATTGAAGCAAAAAAAAAAAAATTAGCTGAGTACGCCTAAGACTGTAGAGCTCAGGCCCACGCCTGGCCAACTAATGAGAGATACTGAGAGTAACCATTTACAGGTGACGCGCACCTTAGTTCATGTTAGGCGCTCACCCTATCGGTAAAACGACTCTATGTAGCTATGAAAATCAGTCAAGCAATGTGTATTTGATACTAAACTGATATGTAAATCGTTTTGTACTTCAGGAACGATTTCAATATCATTATGTTAGTTGGTGTAATTTTCATGTTGAAATGACTTCTATATCGTTTTGTGTCCCATGAACAATTTCACTATCGTTTTTCGAATTAGTACATTTTTGTACTGGAACAATATTTACATCTATTCTAATGATGTAAACGTCATTTATCTTTAATATGGGAAAAAAATAAACACGAAATCGTAAAATGACTTTAATTCAATTTTACTAGCACAAAAATATTTTGATGCCACAGTGACTTAAAATCTAACAAATCATTTTGTCAAATCTAAGTAGCTAGATAACATTATCAAATCATCAAGTAGTCTAGACAAACAGGCCAAGAGATTATGTTAATTTTAATTACATTCAATATTCATAATCATGAAAATATCAACGACTCCAACAAAAAGAACAAAGCAACTATACAAATTATATTCAAAACATCAATAATGGTGGTATGCGTAGCCTTAGAATTATTACGTACTAGATGAGTAACCCCATGAGTTTTTCCATGTTCTAGAATCAGTGATACACTTCCTGAAGTCAAAAGATGTCCAAAAGCATCAGAGGGAGCTGTCTCGCTTTGCTTGCACATCAGCACGCTTCACAATGCATCACAATTTACTAAATTAGGAGCCGAAGTGGGGTGTCCCTTCCAAGGTTTTAAGGTGATCTGGGACCATTGGAGGTGCTAAATTAGCCAGATTTCGTCCACAACAGCATGATTAACATCCTCGATTTGCATGTTTAGTGATACAAATTCCAATGCATTACTGACAGCCAAATAGGAGGTGCATCCTAATGTTTTTTGCTTTGCTGGATCCAATGGTGTTGTTAATTTGCTCAAAATCTGCCCTTGATTTGAAGAAAACCTACCAGCAACTTGCGGTGTATGAAGACCCGCCTTTGACCCCAGAATTCGACAAACGAGAGCTGTAATTTTTGCAATTGAGGGGTTGCTTAGTGTTGTTTGAGCCTGAATTTGAATTTCACCAAGTTTATTTGTATGTTAGGCCATACTGGAGCCACGAATTAATGGAAAAAGTCACCTTTGCGCGATCAGGCAGTTCTTGATGCCAAGTCCAAGTTTTTCTCATTTTGTTGATGAAATGAAGCAATTGATCCATGACCTATGGTCGAGCAACTTGAGTTGAATGTTGGTGGGTACAATTTGTGGATTGGGGCAGTGGATTGACATCAATTGGAGGTGGATCAGACCTATTACCACACACGTTCAACGTCCTTAAAGAAACTGCATGTTCCCGACCAAATTGAGGAAGACTCATAGGTTCATTGGACGTGTCATGAAGAGTAGGTGCATGGAGTGGGGGTAGGCGATCGTGAGTCCTACCGCCGACGTCAAAAAATTGATTTAAAAATCGCGCTGTCGCTGGTTTCCTTGGAGCAGCTTCCTGATTTTGATTATATACATTGTAAGGTGCTTGGTGACCATGGACAGTGGCACCTTGATGTGTTTAATCGATTGAAATGGTGGGCATGACAGGGGGTTTGCCGAAGTTGGAGATTTCGATCATTTTTGAGAACGCGAACAGGCCATTTTGGATCAGTTTTCGACAATTTCAGCAGGATTCGAAGCTAGTTGTTGAGTGGGGGTTGTCGAGGATAATGAGGGCAGTCTAGTGGTATGGATGACCAACGGTTTGGGTGGTGATTGACCGGAGTTTTTGATCGTCAAAGGTGACGGCTCCATTTATGTTTTTTGAACTTGAAGGAAGAGAAGACTGTGCACGTGAATAAGTGAAGAAAAGTCTCAATTCCTTTTTCATTTTTGTTTCACAATATAAATCTTTGACGGTTGTAAATAACTAAAATTTCTTTTATTTTTATAGTTTTGGTCAAAGGTAGTTGAACAAAATGTGTTTTAGTGGTGGCCATATGAAGTCATTCCCAAAATCTATGGCTCGCAATCTGACAGAGAATCCTTTCTTCCCTTACCCCTAAATGTTCCGGTTTGCCTACGCGATCTAGTAAATCGATCCCAGATTTCTCGGGATCGTTAATTTTCCAAGAATCGGAATCAAAATTCTGACTCCGTAATCATCCCTCAATGGCCAAGTGTTTTAGCTTCACAGCCTCAAGAGACTGGTGTTATAGATACACTTTTTCCACGTCCGGTCTAAAGTCATCAACCACCGACCTCGGCGACGGCACCATCATGCACTCTTGGGTGCCCAAAACCAACAAACATTACAAACCCAATTTACTTCTCATCCATGGAATTGGCGCCAATGCAATGTGGCAATGGAATGAGTTTATTTCCCCTTTGTCCTCCAAGTTCAACGTATACGTACCGGACTTGCTGTTTTTTGGCGATTCATACACCACGAGGCCGGAGAGGACTGAAGCCTTTCAGGCTCAGTGTGTGATGAGGACCATGGAGGCGCACGGCGTGCGTAGAATGTTCGTTGTAGGGCTGAGCTATGGTGGGTTTGTTGCGTACAGCCTAGCGGCGCAGTTCCCTCAGGCGGTGGAGAGGGTGGTGATTGGATGTGCTGGAGTGTGTTTGGAGGAGAAGGACATGGAAGAGGGGTTGTTCAATGTAAAGAGTGTGGATGAGGCTATTAGCATTTTGCTGGCTCAAACGCCGGAGAAGCTGATGGAGTTGATTAGACTTTCGTTTTACAAGCCGATGAAGACTGTGCCTTCTTGTTTTCTCTCGGATTTTATTGATGTAAGTTATTGGGTTTTCAATGACTTTTTAGTTTCATCGACTAAGAATTCAACACTGTAGTGAATGATTTGGAGTAATTGATCAGATTTGAAATGGATTCCATGAGCATTTTCTGAATTTGGGCTTGATTTTAGAATTGATATGCTAGTGATTACACATTCCAGTGTGCGGAAATTTTGCCTGAGAAGAATTGATGGAGGTTCATATTGATATGCCTGTTAATTGATCTGACACGCCGTTCCTTCTTATTAATGTGACTACCTTTTGTGATGCCATTGGTCCAGGATCCACCGAGTATTATAATAGTTTAATCAGAATCACTCTGAGAGGAGCTAGTGATGGCAAAC
This sequence comes from Fraxinus xanthoxyloides, assembly GCA_903798325.1. NCBI lineage: Eukaryota > Viridiplantae > Streptophyta > Magnoliopsida > Lamiales > Oleaceae > Fraxinus > Fraxinus xanthoxyloides. The sequence goes on along the minus strand of CAIGRL010166817.1, from coordinate 1,793 downwards.
GAGTCCAGCGGCTCGTCGGCTCAGCCGCTCGGCTCATGAAAACACGAGCTCGCAAGCGGCTCCTGGGCTCATGAAAAATTTAAAAAAAAAACGTGAAAAAGTAAAAAAAATATATATATATATATTCAAAAAGCTCGCGGGTTCGAGGCTCGGCTCGTGAGCTCACGAGCTCGTGGGCCTATCCGAGCTCGCCCGTAAACAAACGAGCCATGAGCAAGCTCGGCTCGTGAGCTCGTGGTTTAAGGGCCGAGCTGCCCATTGTCAACTCTAAGAGAGCAGATCCTCTTCAATGCAGAGGCTGCGACGCCAATAGGGTTACAAAAGCATTAAGCGTTGGTATATGAAAGAAATGAATCTTTACAATAACACTGATAGTCCAATCTAGGCTGAGCTATATGAAACCGAAGCAACAAGTACATCTGTCCTGTTGTCCTAGGTAAACTTACTTTGGGAATTTGGACAAAAGCCTTTCCTCATTAAAATGCTGTCATTACCTCTTTGTTCTTTACCATATTTACTACTAGATTTTGTAACAATAATATATCATTCAACAGCATGTGTTATACTTGCATAGGTAGTTGTCTACGAGTCTTTTGTATTAAGTGAAAGTGTGAAAAAGCTTCTAGCATCTTTTTTCATTATAATTCCCATTTTCTTTTGTTTGTTAAATCATTCGATTTTATGACACACCACGTCTAAAGAAACTTATGTACATCACACGTTACCAACTAAAAATAGTGTCTGAAAGAGCTGAATGTCTTTGAATTTAGATGTGTCTAGAATTGAATTTACATTAACTATCATGTTAAGTAGAAGAAAATAACAATGCTGATCAGTTCAGCTCGTTGATTATTAATTTTTCCTTCAATTAATATTTTAACTGGAAATGTTGAGCGTTTCCTGGAGGATTGATTTTTCAAATATATATTACTCCAGAGAATTTCTTTCTCTTATTTAGCCCCTTTCCCTCAAGAGTTTATTTCTTACATCATGAAAGCATATTTACATTCATCGACAACTTAATCCAATGCAGCCAAATTTTTTAAATGTTTGTAAGGGTAGAATGTATGTTCAACATTTTCAGTCAATGGTAAATGGAAAAGTGTTTTCCATCCTAATTATCAAATTTTATTGAATACTGAATTGAATCTGCGATTGCGCATGTCGGTTGTTGTTTTTGACTTGAGCTTAATCAGTTTTTCCTTCATTGATGAACATAGTCTACCGTTTGAGGACATGGAGAGTGTTACTATTGGTGTAATTGTGGTTGTTTCTGATGACGAATACTCAGTATTTGCCGTTTGAGCCAACTTTTTATTTACCTGGCACAACTGTGTGATTTCTTTATGGTTTTTAATTGTCCTGAAGCTGATTTTACATTTTTGGTGTTTTCTACATGTTTATGCAGGTTATGTGTGTAGAAAACTTTCAAGAAAGAAAAGAGTTGGTTTACGCTTTACACAAGGACAGAAAGCTCTCAGATCTGCCTAAAATTACTCAGGTTTGTTTTGCATTTTATAATTTATGACATTTTGTTGCCTTTACTTCTCACTTCATCCTTTTGAGCCTTGTATCTTCTCTTTATTCAGCCAACACTAATAATTTGGGGAGAGTATGACCAGGTCTTCCCGCTGGAATTGGCTCACAGGTTGAAAAGGTGAATGCAAAGAATTGTTTACAATATTTTGCATCCTTTCTCACTTGTTTTGGTAGCATAAAAAATGGTTTTCTTTTTGAATTTATTTAGCCCCCGTTTGATTCTCATTAAGGCCCTGTCTGGGCGTGATTCTTGA